>JAVFBY010383048.1:0-15938 GCA_034781015.1 Tonicella lineata
GTAGGACCGAGCATCTTTGTCGCGTCATATAAGACATACCCTTTATCCATTTTAACGATACGATGTCTCATAATTACGACAGAAATGTCAATAATTTACCCAGCAAAAAAAATCAGAGACAAAATTCGCTTCATAAGCACTTTAAGAATCAAGAAGAATGAAAGTAGAGAAAAGAGTCAATGTATTTAGGCCTTTTTTGCTAATTGGCTTATGGTCAGCCAGCAGGTAGTCAGATCAGGTGAGATAATAACGTTAATCCCTTCCACCTGCCGATACGCATAATCTTTGAAGTATGTATTTTACAATTTAAATCTTAGAAAAAACATTCTTAAATACTTTACTTTTTTTCAAACTTTTTGCATTATCAAGTTCAGGAAAAGAAGATTTTAGAAAAGTACCACAAAAATTGGACCCCTCACTGGCGGTAGTCCTTAAGTTCTATACAATATTTGGTAGATTTACATTATTTTGTAAAAGGGTATCTTGGTTCCTAAACAAGCTTTGACAATGTATTTTGTTTAATTCTTGCTAAAGACACATTTAGCTCAAATACCAACAGGATTGATTGTTTGATTGGGGTTATATGCCGTTGTTGGTCAGGTTTTTCACTTACATGACCCATTAGCTCCGAAAGTACCAGGACCCAACCACCCACAACAGGGCAGAGGAAACTCCAACTACATGTAGGCGTTTTTGTTTAATATCGTCTTGACTGCGCGGACCCAAGAAAATAATTATGTATTGTGTTAGAAGTGCTCTGGACCATAAATAATACATTTGAATTGATTCTTGAAAGATTTGGCCTGTCTTAATGTCAGGCGTGTGTCTTAATGTCAGGCGCGTGTCTTAATGTCAGGCGCGTGTCTTAATGTCAGGCGTGTGTTGTTGGGGAGAATGGACTAAACATAGTCTTCCCATGGTTATGCAAACTCATTTAAGGAGGACCGGTTTATAGGTTTCCCAAATATTTAGCAGTGTTTATCTAAAATTGCATTTTGCTATTGATTTTAACAAATTTTGTCTATGCAAGTATCAAATGAAGTTAACTATACTTTATTTTTCAAAAATACACACTACTAGTGTTTAAAAAAACAGCAAAGTAGTGTCAAACGCAAATGATGGTTATCTAAAAAAAATTTAGACGACCAATTTTTAGTTTATGTAGGAAAACATAGCCCAGACCTGAATGTCTATACCAGCACTACAGTTTCTGGTGTATGTCCAGTAATTCAATGTGGTATATCTGATGGAAGGCAATACTTATTGCTTTTCTTAGCTAAAATCTTCTAAAACAAACATTTTCATCAAACACATTCAATGGAAAGAATTACATGCTTAAGTAATTTATGCTCACAATTTAAATAGTAAATGTATCAAATACTTAAAAAAAAGTACAAAGATGTCTGTACACACCTGTAGAATTTCTAATAATCTCAAATCAAACAGGTAGACATAGGTACCTGTGCCCTAACAACTGTATATATGAATTCGAAAGAATGAGATCTTGTATGGTATTTATGATTTATATACTTGGTGCTCCATAATCAAAACAAATCGTACAAATATGTGAACAATTAAATTTAAACAACCATTAGAAAATTCACCAATAATACTTGCATGCAAAAACTTGTTGGTACAAAATTAAAGATTTCTTAAAAACCAGAATTGACTGTGCATTCCAGATGCAGCAAATATCTCATCAAAATTAACATTGTTTAAAATTGAAATTTTCATTGTGCAAAGTTCTAAATCAAAATGTATGATTTTACCCAAAGAGAAAATAAAGTACAAAGTGAAGCTGTCCAAGTTATTCTCAAACAAAACCATAAAACATTATTAAGTTCATTAAAAACAAATTTTACAAAAATCTTGACTTTTATCAAATGCGTGCTGTTAAAATAAAGAGTATTAAACAGTATTTCTAAGGAGTTTAAAGATGGATTTTTTTTTAGTGTCAATCAGAAATCTATTACAAGTTTACAACTCATTTATCATTAGAATATTGGGTTTATATACACTATATAAAACTGGGGTTTGATCCACAAAGCAATACTAGCTGAAGCTGAAGCTATAGTACTGGTTACATTGTCACTATGGTAACTTAATCAGAGTACTAAAAACACTGTTGCTATGGTAACTACACCCAAGAAAGAAACGATTGTTTCCTCATTACTACATTCCAGTACTGAAAATATTATCATTATGGTGACTGCTGTACCACATTAAAAACATCATATTTATACTGAGTACTAAAAAAAAATGCCAGGCCAATACGGGACTTTCGGGTTGTGACGTTACGACAATAATGTGACGTCTTTTGTGAAATGACGTCGTCGCTTTGTGGCAAGGTGGGGCTAACTGCCTATACTTTAACATTGTAGTTTGTCGGTTTACAGAAAACTATAGATGTAAATAATTTACTTTAACAAAAACTATTATGTCTTGCTATAGAAAAGCTCATTCCATAATGGATTAGTAAATATACCGCCCATGTTAAAAATCGCAAATTGACCCTACCTTGCCGTATAGTGACAACGTCATTTGCAAAGGGACGTCACTGAGACTAACTCTGATGTCGTAACGTCATAACTCGAAAGTCCCGTATTCAAATGGCATATTAATTATTTGAACTCTCATATAAGACATATAAAACTAACTGGAAAAATTGGTATTGTCATTGTGATATACTGTAAGGATAATTTACATATTTAATAATAAGGACATGATGTAACCATATTGAATATTTTTAACTTTTGAAGAATAGTTCCTTTTGCAAATCCGTATATATATTTCAGGACTTTTATACAGAAGGCACAAATTCAACATAAAGCTAAGATCAGTTTGTGGACGTCTCCCCTGGATTTCTGTTAATAATACAAAAATTAGTTATAAACTGTAGGAGCAGTACCATTAGCCTCCAGTCTGTCATGTGTGATTGACTGAAGACGTTTCTGTAAAGTCTGGTATGGTCGCTTGGCTTCTGTCGGCCCACACTCATCATCCTGGTCAATCTGTAAGCTGGGTTTCATAGTTATACGACGTTCACCCATCTTTATCATATTATTAATGGCTCGCAAATCCTACAAATAATAATAACAATCAGGCTTATTAATGTTATTTATAATCTGTAAGTTAGGCTTCATGCCAATAGGTTGTTCACTAATCTTTATCATGTTGGCGTGATCCAGGTAGCCCTGGGCTGTTCAAAGGAGAACGTAGGGTTAAATTTGTACCATCACAAAAAGTGACGTGACGTCAAACAACAAAGCTAACACAGCTTATTGAATTGAAGCCAGACTATTCCAATTTCCTGTTGTTTATTGTATCTAAACTTCCACAAGGATTGGGGTAAAAGTAACAAAAAGCTTTTATCTCCTACTTAAAAGAATGGACAACTTTTGTTTATGACGAATATTTATAAAGTGTCTGTGTTGTCATCAGATTAATAATATATTAACTTCAGCTTTCAACGGTTTTGTATGGCTGAATAATCTGCAATAAAAGCAAAACCACCTTACCACATGTACTACAGCTAGTATGGTGATGGTCATTTGCACTGTCACCATAATCCTCAGCTGATTTTTACCTGCGGCGAAGCCTAGCAGGTCTATGATAGCTTGGCGTTATGGTGGTGGTGACAATGTTAAAAATCTAGTATTTGGAGGCCTCCTAGAGAAAGGTATAGTCGCCGCAGGTCTCTGAAGAGCTTTCTTGTTTACTCCTGACTAGCGGTAGAGTCCTTAAAGCCTGATAAAGGGATAAAGGCGCTAGTACCTGGCACTATCTACACTGAAACGTTGCTCCATAATACAGATAGTTTTATGGACAAATGATGGATTTCAACTTCTGTGTTATGTTATTGCTACTGCTTCTAAATGCCACTTAAGCGAGCCAATGTTAAATTTGACTGAAACAGGGTGTCTCAAATGGCTACTTGGGTGTCACCGAGACACCCCCTCTGTCTAGCACTATGGATTGGAGAGGACACATGCTTGTTCTGTTTGTGATAAATGTTACGATATCCAATGTTACGATAACCACAGATAAATGTTTACCTGCTTGAATTCATCCCACAGTCATAACTCCATCTTATTTCTGCCACCTCTCATTTACCTATATACTGAAGATTATACCAAATTCTTGCCACCACGTAATTTATTTCCAACCAATTATATTTAATTATGCTATTTTTTAAATAAATTAATTATACCATTTTTATTTCCAACGGGATAGATCAAACCCTATCATTTTTTTTTTATTCCCGCCATGCACACTCGTAATATGTACACTGTATTGTTACTATATATATTTTTTTTTGTGAATAAATAAATCTAAATCTAATAGTGTAGTAAACAACTGTACACTTTTGTCAAGGACTAAAGGAAGTGGGTATTTAATAGAATAAATCGTTAAAATACTTTTTCAAAATCTGAAAGCACAGTTTTGGCTAGATACAGAACAATTTAGACCTGTGGTGTATTTAATTCAAGCCCATTATCTTAATTGACATTAAATTTGTGAAGATCATTTTAATTATTTTGTTTCCATTTTGAACAGGGTGACGTGTTACACTTGAAAGCTAAAATCTTTGATGTTGGAGTTCAACGTGGTCTCATTCTTAGGTAATATACAGAAAACCATAGAAACTTTTGTTTTAATATGGTGACTAGCAGAAGCTATATGCACATGTACATAAGGATCATCTTGTTGTAATTCTTACCAGAAGTAGAATGACCCAGAAATACATTCCCCATGCATCAGGGATACAACGATAGCTCACAGTAGGCTTTGAACAGAACACACTAGACGAGAACAATCGATACACAAAGAATGGCTGTTATGTTTATATTTGACATGGTTTGTCTCAATTTTGGTTAAAACTAAAGTTGTTTTGGATTAGAGTTACTTATTTAACATTCTTAACCATGAATTATGAAAGGAATTATCAAATAAAGTGAGGGTAAATGATATTTATAGCTTTGGAAGATTCTTTTGTCAGCTAAGGCTTAGTTCATGAGATGGCCGAAACCAAACTTTTTCCTCTGACAAGTTTTCTTTCTCGATATTTTCCATAATGCCATTCCTTTGCTAAATTTGTGTATGCCTATTAATAATGGTTATCCCTATGCAACTATAGACCTACTATAAAATTAATGCTGAAAAAAATATAAGAAATTTGATTGATAAACTCTTTTGTTGCTTTAAGAAAATTATTTTTTTTTTTATTACAAAAATAAGTACAACTCCTTTGATTCTGTATTAAAGCAAAAATTTTAGGTGATCGTGTCTCTTAGAGTTATAGATAAGGAGCATCTGGGAACATGTCTTTGCCCTGTCTTTGTTGTTACGGTGACATCAAATGTGGTTTCCTCCATCCATTTGACTGACACACTAATAGTGACTGTCGTATAGGTAAAAAGACCCCTGAGCATGGTATTAAACACCAAGCCATTAATAATTCCACATCATTTATTTTCTCTTGATGCACTTTGACTTCATTAGCTTCTAAATTCGAAGATCGTAATCTGTGCAAAATATAGTACAATACTGTAATCTGATTGGTCGATTCGCCCAATCTATTGCATAATACATATTGTCCGATTCTTATTATTATTATTGCATTATAACTTGGTACATATTACTGTTACATACTGATAATTTAATAAAACTCATGAACACGCTAGGGGCGGCCCTGTAGTTTGTCAACCAATGAACATCCTGTATTATGCAATTTCCTCAGAGCTGCATAGCGACAGTACACTATCAGGGAGCTTATTTAGATCTGAATTTAATCAGTTTTGAAAAATCCCAACCCGTTTCAACAGCAGTGAGAACAACGTAATAAGCTGAAAAGTATATATATTATACACTTAATATAATTACACATCAACTATCCATTGCACAATTAGCACACATACACAAGTTATGTCAACATCAACAGAAAGATCTGAAAGAAATAGTAACCTTGAGTTAAAAAAATTATTGTTTTTTTTGTAGAAATGAAAATGCCAACCAAAACTACTCCACAAACTTTATCCATCAGTTATTCAGTGAAGAAGGAAAGGGGACGTTTACATGCAGAATGAATGTCCTCGGTCACATGCAACAGGGGGGACAACCCACACCATTTGACAGGAACTACGGAACTAAGATGGCTGCCAAAGCTGTGGAGCATCTGATTGGTCAACTTGCCGAATATACTCAAGAAGATGGTGAGACAGTGTTTGGAATTTTATTTTAAGAATCTGTGTCTTTAGATATAGTGTATGGTAATTGTAAATGAAACATTTTTGACTGGTAATAAAACAATGTAAGTGGTCGTAGAGTATTCTTCTCACTTGGTATAGCCGATATACATACATTAATATTCAAACTGATTGTGCGAGTTCCTTGAGCTAGACGGCAGCATTAAGTCCCATTTCTTGCTTTTTACAGCCTTTTTACTTACAGTAGTTTTATTTTAAAGCTTTCTAAAGCATTGTCTATAAAACCTCAAACACACGAATGAAAATGATCATGTATCGCATAAAAGCAAACAATTTTTGATTCCTCATTTCAAATTGATGGTGAAATCAATCGTTGAAATTTAGTTTTTTTAAGACAGGGTCAGAAGATAAGGTATACTTTATTTAAAGCCAGGTTGTTATTAAGTTTTTCAGAATAATCTTTAAAAATGACAAATTTAGAGATAATGGTTACCTCAATTGCACCAGTTTGTTTGAACCAGTGTACATTGGGGACAAATAGGACAATAAGAGTTTCTTGACCTGACTTATAACAAGTCCCGAGTTTTAATAATATTGTGCGAAGCAAAAGTATCACAAACGTCCCGTAGTCTTTTCAGATCAGCAGATGACTGGAGCCAAGTTCAGCCAACCAATATTCAGATCACCAGTTGAGACAAATCTGTCATAGATACATGTAGTTGTCTCATGATAATTAGCCATTTAGTTTTCTTGATGGACCATGGCTTAGTGGTTAGCAGGCCTGACTACTAATTCTCCTCTGATGTTCTACACAAGTTCAAGCCGTCAAGCGGACTTGCTCAGGGAAATGAGGGAGCCACAGGAGGCGACTTTGACTAGCGCAAGGGTGGTTTTCCAGGATTTCCCCTCAGTTTTCCACCATATTAAATAGCACAAAACAAGAAGTGGAGAATTCGTCGTCATACTGTATATATGCTAAATACCCTTGAGTATGCCCAATCAAACAAAACAAAGCTTTCTTCACAGCAATTTTATAAAAAAGGCTCTCGTGCAGCATGTTTCAGTTCTTGATCTCCGCACTTTTTAATGGCTTATTTCTAAGAAAGAGACAGGAATTTTCAACATTTTGTTAATTATGGATTTATTTTATAATATTCAATCTTTATGGGCTATCAGATATTATTTCAATTTGATTACTGAGTTACTCGGGCCAAGTTGCTTAAACAGTATCATGTCAATTGCTTGTTTTCTACAAAGCTATGCACAGGCTGAACCACGTGCTGTGGACCCGATGTGAAGCCGCCTCTCTGTATGCTTGGGCTGGTAGACTGGCTTAAATTCAAAGATTTCAGTGCTCTCATTTTTATTTTATTTTTATTTCTTGGCGGATTTTCCGCGTGATGATTTCTCGCCACTGACATTGCTTAATTGCACAGTTTTACTGCCATGGTGATGATAGTCAGAATCCTAATAATCAGACCAATTTCAATGTTTCTAGCTAAGGCTTGGAAACCTAATAATAATGATCAGGACAAAAATAATATAGGCTTTTCAAGCTTTCTCGTGAGAGCCTATATACTAATCGGGGCAAGAACAAGATAGGTTTTTCAAGCGATCAAAAGCTGACAAGTCATGTAAATGTACACAACAACTTGTGACTTAGTTTTCTTAGTGGTTTGTGGTTAAAATTTATCTATTTCTGTTTCTACTGAGTCCCTTCGTCAATAATATTAGACACTCCCACAGTTTGATGAGAAATCTATCGTCAGTCAGGTTAGGCTGAATGGTTTAGCAGATTTGATTTAGGTTTAAATGGAAAGTTACAACTTGGTTTTAAACTTTAAACATTAGCACAAAAGTGGGGCCCAAAAACTACTTGGCTAAGGGAAAGCCGCAGAGTTGAGAAACTTGAAAATTGTATATGTGTTCCGTTTTTGTTTTTACCAGGAACTGTTTTCTCTGATGATCCAAAGAGTGCCACCTTACTGGGTATGCAGAGAAGACATCTTGAATTCACACCTGTCGAGTCACTGGCAAAACTAACAGACTTTGAGTAAGTACATCAAGCAGGCAATTTGTTGTTGTGTCCAGTTTTACATCATGTCCCTGTCCTGTCTTTGATGTTGCCACTGACCTCAGGGTGGTTTACTCAATGGCACAGCGTCATGTGTTGGTGAAATACCCCTGAGCAAGGCGTTATACACCGAGGAATGAATCAATCATCCAGGATTTCAAAAGTTCTGTTTGTTCCATTCAACTTATTATGAGTTTCAGGAACTGTCATGGTCATTATCTGATAGAGGTGAAGAATAAATCCATCAAAAGATTTTGAATCTGTGTTGTTCAACAAAATATTCATATATTTTGCCGTGTCATCCATTTTGACATCTCATTTGACAGTTCAGAATAAAAATTTCACATGAAAATAATCCGGAATATGGGCCCAAGCAATCAATCGAACCTCAGCCTCTCTGACAATGGCGGCAGTGTTTGTTGATTTAAAAGGTTGACAATTTACAGCATTGTAAGATAACTGAGGAAGCAGGGTGGAGATTCCATTCTCCTCCGACATGGGGCGCAACCCAATGCATAGAGGTTGCCTCTTTCCTGCCCTGAATGATCAAAGGAGGAAGCCAGGGGTATATGCAGGGCCTGCTGATATTCAATGCAGAATTTTGGAGAAGCATTTACATAGGCTATGCTTGTTCGTCAATGCACTAATCTTCATTTTGAAAAAACAATAATACTATTTAAAGCGTAATATTGTCAGCATGGCGGGGATCTAACTGGTTGTCTCCGTTCCTCACTGTTACATTTGACCCAGATTTATTAGTGTGGTCATATGTGAATCATAAAATGGCTGCAGCTCATGATAAACAGTGCTATTCAATAATATTCAATAGGCCGGGAAGTTCTGAGATGGCCAAGTATGCATTATTTTTCTGCTCCGCAGCCCCTGCTAGGTTGTTGTCTTCTCAGGATGTAGCTCACCCACCACAACTCAATTCTATAATCCATTGAAAACTTGTCTCTGAGAGTTAATCTAGAACATGATGATAATTTGTCGGTTTTTAATTCATTAACTTTTCTGTGCCAGTGCAAATTACTTTTGTAAAATATATATATTTTCAATAATCCATTTCCTTTCTTTTTCGTTTTACAGACATCGTATTCCCAAAACTCAGTGGTGGCTAAAGTTACGTCCCTTGTTACGAATTTTGGCAAAACATGAGAGTACCTATGAGGCTGAAGGTGTTGAGGCGGGTGTTGATGAAGTGGAGGAAGAAGACAATATATAATCTCAAAGATGATGCGCATGTTTTATGGTTTTAAGTTTTAGGGTATCCTAAGTCAAACTGAGATATTATTACCACATGGATTTTTAAGGTATCGTAATGCCTTGTATAAGACAGTTAAGTGCTTGTGTTTTAAGTTTTGGAAGTATGGCAATACCTGTTTTTGCGGCAGTCTGATATAATATTAGTACCGTGTTTGGAGGTATGGCAACAGTGGCGGTGCCAGGGCTATAATTGTGGGGGTGGAGACGTTTCCATAGGAACCAGGATATGCTTTCTCCTATGTTCTGTGGTGCCTATTCTTGCCTTAATAGATTCATCCCTCTAATTTGTAATGTTTTGCTGCAAGTAAAGTGTATTTATTTCAATCTTAGTATGCAATTTGACAATTTTCTCCCCGTTCAATCAACCAGAGGAATGTCTATATCATATAGACAGCTGATTTTGCTTAAAAAGGGAGAAAATAAACCTATCTGAGAGGTAAAAAAAAGAAAGAACACATACTGATATATTTTAAATCAGACCTGGAATAGGTTCAAAGCGTATAGTAGATTAACAATCCTCCCTCAAACTTTGTGCACTATGGTAAAACACAACGGCTGATGATGGTATCTATGTGTGTCCATTGCAATGACTACCAAAGAGTTATTTTATGTCCATAAACTAACCTCTGCTTCCTAGGGATTTCCAATCAAGGCATGCCACCTGAAATACAGATGGCTGTAAAGTTAAAGACAAATGAACATTTAAAAAAGGAATAATCTAAGAGTATTAGAATTGTATGTCTTCTAGGTGTTATAAGAGTTTAATGGTACATACCTATTGAAATCCTTGTGTATTTTGTCACTGAGCAGTCCAAAACAGTGAAGCTAAAAAGTGGAAATTTTAGCATGAATAATCCTTGTACAAATGTTCAGTGAAATTTAGCTTTTTTTTTTATTTGACAAATATTTTGCCATCCATCTCTGATTTTATTTTAATAATATTTTTTTTAAAATGATCTTGTTCAAAACCACTTTAGGTTGAGAGCTGAAATTTTACAAATGTGTTCTACTGCCAAAGGTCTAATGACTTTGAGAGAAATATTAAAATCGCTTTTCTAGCTACATGTATATGCCAAACCGCTGGAGCTAAAGATTTAAAACTTTGATCTTGCAATGCTTAGTAAAAAACCCTTTTTACATTTGTTACATTTTGTTGCTTTTCTCTAAATATTTGTCATGGGGGGTTTCCTCCGCCCATTGTACTGGCATGCCTTCATATAAGTGACTTGCTTTTGAGCATGGTATTAAACCTCGATCAAACAAAACCTATTTTTTTAAAAATTCTGCTATTAAGACTGTGGAATGTTTACTCACACATTTAGTGTCCCCGGAAATATTTTGACCTACTTAATAATTCATGCTCCCCATGATGTCCTAGGTCCATGAGGCTTCACCATTTTTTTTAAAAATTAGCATACATTGGGATGGTTCTGGGGATTGAATTTCAAACAAATCTTTATCTTGAATATTTTTCAAGTTATAGACACATCTTCTCCTGAACGATTTTTGTATTCCAGTCTTCCACAGTCTGAACTAAAAGAACAAATGAGTTGAAACTTGTACCTATGTAATTCTCCAAGTTTGATATTTTAAATTGCCAGGACGTCGTAGGTTTATGGGGCTTTGCCAGTTATTTCAATTTACATAATTTATTATGGTTTTGGTTGTTTTAAGGGTATTTTAACACATTGAGTTCAAACCAGCTCTTCTTTTTTTTAGATATCTTGATATATTTTTCAAGTTACAGACACATCTTCTCCTGTCTGATTATTGTCTGGACTCTACAGCCCGAAATACAAGAACAAAAGAGTTCACACTTTGAACATGCACCCATGTAATTTTCCAAATTTGTTGTGTGTTATTTATGAATTCCAATTATACAAAATTTACAACTTTTAACTCACTCAGTTATAGTATTATTCGTTAAAACTTTTTTTTGTGTGTGTTTTTTTCGTGTTATGAAGAATTGGCTGTGTTGTTTTAATTCACAGATTTTATGTTATTTAAGATAGTATTTCAATAGTGCTTTTTAGAAAGTTGTTTAGTTTTATTGTTATTTTTTTTATTACCGGTGTGTTTTGTTTGCATTTATATTTGTTCATTTTTTTTTGGACTTGAGCTTCTTACACAGAATGAAGTTTGATAAAGTTTGTAAACTGATAAATGCAAGCTGAGGTATTTGGATGTGTAATATAGTGAAAATACCAGATGCCAAAATATTTGTTTTTACACTGGAGCTATCATGATATTTTACATAATTCTGCTTGATTAAGAACTCATTTAAAGGTCATCGGCAATGCTATAAAACATCTCCTTTCAAAGCATTCAAAAAATATTCTTTTGTCATGGAAATTACAAAAAATAATTGTCTCTATGTGACTAGAGGCTCTGAGCGACAAAGACTTGCCGGTGAAGTACCTGGCCTAAGAAAAGGGTACGGACATGATTCTGTACAGCTCGTACTATATATATATACAGTAGGCATATTGATCTTGAGTACTTTCGAGATCCCTACTGGGGAGGTTACTTTTAAAAGAATGCTTGCGATTGTCTCCCTTTGAGAGTGGTAATAAAGCCACTTGTCAATGACCTTTAAAAACGTGAATTGATAGTAACAGAGTAATATTTGGGAAAGGCCACTTCCCCAAAAAAAATTGTGCTGCAAAGAAAAAAAAGGAAAAAAAGCATGATGAAGTAACGTATTCAAAATAAAAATGTTTTACAATATATTTTTGTCGCACAACAATTTGTGGTAGTGGTCTGATACCAAGGTGGTTATTATTATGCCATATACAGGTTCGCGTCCATGTTACATGCGACATTCATTTTGGTTAAATTACTTTTTTGTATGACCGCATGCACTGTAAAATTGTTAGTTACGGCTCTTGTGATCGTTAGTGTCCCGGACATAAAACAAACCCACCTGTGCTTAACCACACTGTATTGAAAAATAATTATTATGCTATATTACATATTTTATATCTCATGTACTTTTTCTCTATCTACTTTTAGTGCCACATATCCCTATATCATATGGTTTAATTTAATGATCTGTCTACGTTATTAAAACGGGTGTGTATTAAGGTTGTCTCGTTTTAGAAAAAGGCTCTGATAACCAAGCCTCATCTTGTGCTATATTTAACGGTTTGGCATGCATTTAATCGTTATATAATATTCTTGCGCTTAAAATCATTCATTTTTTAATTGCTTTCTATGTCTTATCTATAATTTACAAATTAACATTTAAAGAAAAGATACTTAACTTGGATATTGAATGTTTGGAATTATTCTTCTGGCATAACTCAGTGTTCTGTCTCCTTAGATTAGTCATGATGTAGTCTCAGAAAGAAGTATATTCAATAAATCACATCAGAATGGCCTACAGAACGCGATTCGAAAATCACTCACCTAATTAATTCTCCTCTACTTGAAGTGGGAACTATAGGTGAGTAATTTCAGTTGTGCAAAGTGTTAAATTTGTTTTCCAGGAAAAGATAAAAACAGCCTTCAAGGGATGCCATGCAAGATGCACCTAGGAGAGTGATTACTCTTTCAACATGGGAGCGGCTGAGGTTAGTGTGTTTGACAGCTGATTCTTTTCTGATGTACCCCAAGGGTTCAAGTCACCCAGTTGATCTGCTTAGGTATATGAGGGGGTCACATGAGGTGACTTCAGCAATCATAGTTTTTTTTTTTATTTACAGGGTTTTCCATCCTAATAAGTAGTGATATCAGTAAAATACCCTCGAGTATCCAATCAAACAAACATGCCTTTTGGAGCTCATCACTGTAGTCGGTTGACTTTAGTATAGTCGCTAGTCATAAGCATAGTCTGTAGACATTAGTAACAACTGAAGACATCAGTAAAGTGTCTGCAGATATCATCACATTCCAACCCAATGACAGGCAATGTCTCTTTTGCAGTTGAAAGACTGGTACATATTTTTGTCAAATTTGACATTGTTTTGTTAAATGGCAGATGTTTGGCATGTCACTTCAGAGCTACATCTACCAAGGCAAGATCTACGTGTATTTTCATTTAACAAAATATTTACGGTAGGGTTATGTTATAATGTAAAATTTGAAGAAATGATATTAACCATTAGTGATGAAAAGAAAGTTGTTTTGTTGCTTGACGCAATTATTTAATAAAGTATTTTGTAGAATAAGCTACATAGTGGTAGAGAATATTGTTAAGTTATTAACATTTTGTTGAAGTTTTAGTGTGCAGTGCCATTGTTATTGAGCCTGCACCTATCTGCGAGAACTAAAAAAAAAAAAAAATGTAAAAAATAAATCCTCTTATTTAAGAAAAAAATCTTAAGTTTGTTATTTTTTTGGGGGGGAGCTAGAAGAGAAAGTGTTTCGTGAATGAGAATCGTTTTTATCAGAAACATTTTTGTCTTTAATAAGAAAAAAGAATGATACTTGTCTATATGTATCGTCTGAAAATCTTAATTCTACTAATGTACAGGAATCAATCTCTGCAGATCCTGATACAGCCGATTAGTGGGCAAAAGCATGGCTTGTTCAATTTAATCCCAAAAAACTACTAATCTTATCGTCTCAAGGCGTAGAATTCCATCCCAAATAGATGTTGATTTTCAAAACACAGGAATAATTAATTGTCTCGACCATAAGCACCCGGGACTCGCATTTAATAACAAGGGTTCCTGGATTACCCACACTAATAATCTAATAGAAGCAGCACAGAAAAAATTATCTTTATTTTAGAGGATTCAAATATCTGCTGGACAAAAGATGTTTAGAAATCATGTTCAAAAGCTACATACGAGCAAGTTTAGAGTATGCAGATATAGTATGGGAGAACATAATGGATTACCCAAAAAATAGAATAGAGAACATCTAAAAGGACGCAATACGGATAATAACTGGCCTAACACGAAGTACACCCAAGTACGTTACTCTAAGAAGAATCAGGTATCCCACCCCTTAAGACCAGAAGTAAAGTTCATCGATATGTGATGCTTCATAGAATACTTTATATTCCAGATCTATTTCATCTTAAGAATAAATTACCACCTTATGTTTCTGCTCGTAATCTTTATAATGTTAGAAACGCTGCTCATAATAATATAAATCAGTTCCAATGTCAAACTGAAGATTTTAGAAATTCATTCTTTCCTAAAGCAATTTCGGAATGGAATTCTTTACCCAACCAAATAAAAACTACACTGGATATCTATGCATTTAAAACAAAAATATATGATTTTGTTCAGATACACAAGATACCGAAATGGTATTATTTTGGTGAGCGCATAAATAATGTAAACTTGTGTAGACTGCGAAACGGTTGCAGCACTCTAAATGGGGACAAACGCAAATTTTCTGTCCGATTCTCCTCGTTGCTTATGTGGTCATTACGAAAAAAATGCAAAACACTTATTTACTTGACTGTCCAAAATATACTATTCCGAGACAAAACAGTCATGCTTTATTGCCTGGCCGACGTTAATTTGAACGATAATTTGACAGGAACCACACTTCTTTACGACCAATCCCAATTATCATTCAATATAAATAATGACATTCTAAAAATTGTTTTTACATATCTATCAATAACAGATCGATTTAGCTAACTAAACCCTATCTCAATTAGATATTCCACTACAACTTTACCACAGCAGTCAGTCAGCACATTACATTGGCAAAAGTGTATATTAGTCTCCTTTTATGACATGTACCTTCTCTTCCGTTGTCGTCTATTGTTATGATTCTTGCAAATTATTTTGATTATTATGTATTTTTTTCAAAGAATGAAATAGTCACGTTACGAGTCTTGTGCCTAATGTGACGTGTACAATAAACAAGTTTAAACCAAGAAAGAACTAGCACGGCTAAGTCGGGGACTTCCAGTTACCAGGGTCAGGGTCAGTAGCGTTCTCTAATTTATTAAATATGTCGCGTCAATACATACAAGGTCCACCACCTTAGTGAATTAAGGTCCTTGCAAATACAACAGAGAGTATCTGTTTGTTCGGTTGGTTATTTCTTTCGCTTTACATTTGTCAGTTTGTATTGTAAAAATGATCGAGATAACAATTAACAAAACAGTTAAACAGTGTACAGTGAGTGCTATGAGGAATAATTATTAAATTATTATTATTATTGTATTTTTTTAGTATATAAATCACAGCTGTCTGATAAGATCGCATTTATTTATATGTGAAAGTCGCTATCTCGCTCTTTCTAGCTTACATGTAGGTGCGAAATCTCTGTGAAGAACGATGAACAATACTGAGAGAATAATATATAATATCTGTGCGTCTGTCTGTAAGAGTGTAGTTGAACTAGACTCGTCATCTGGTAGAGAAATAAAAACCCAGAGTTCAGGGCCTTGAAATATGTTGGCCCGATGGTGTTCTCATGCT
>JAVFBY010383159.1:0-15934 GCA_034781015.1 Tonicella lineata
TTATAACGCAGCGTCTCTTTCTTTGTTGCGCAACGCCATCTAATAAACCTGTTATCAGTGTTAAGCTAACTTAGCTTTGGATAACCGACTCCCTGTTAGATAATGTTGGGTAAAAATGAATTTCTATTATGGCGTGACAGTATTGTCTTTGTGACACAACGTCGTCTTAAACAACTTTGAGCAACCGTGCCCTGGGGCCGAGGTTATTAAAACCTGAACATACTCAAGGCTGAGTCTGTGCTCAGACTCTTGAGATCGTGCTCCCCTGAGTTGTGCTCCAAATTTGTGATTAAAACCTTATAAAACGCTGTGAGTGTTTCAACACAGTACAAAATCAATGCAATTCCCAGCCTCTTGAGCACGATCTTGTGGAGCTCTTCTGTTAATAGAGGTACAAAATCTTTACCCTGATTTCGTCGACTGCTTGGAGGGAATTTTGTTTGTTACTTGACGGAAAATTATGGGCTGATTTTGAAAATTGAAACGAAAGAGGTATGCAAAAATGCATTTGAAACCACTAAATGCTTTTTACAACTTTTTCATCTCCTTGAGTACAGTCTTGAACATGATCTGAAGCTTGTTCAGGATATTGTTCTCTTGAGCACACCTAAGCGTTCTCAACTTTTTAATAACCTCCGTTTTGAGTACGGTCTTTTGAGAAGACTTCCAGGAGTACGAAATATCCTCTTGAGTAAGCTCAGGGACTTTTATAACCTATGCCCCCGATATAATATACTGGGGCAGGTTGCTCAAAGCGCGATTATCCGCTAAAACTAGTATTAAATCACTACAGATAGGTCTTTGACCTGACGTGACGTCATCTAAAGCAGGATTAAATTAAATAGCGCTCTGAGAAACTGGCCCCAGATTACTTAATCCTGTCTGAGGCGCCACGGCGGGTTCTAACTGCCGTCCTTGAACTATTAGTATTCTCTGGATGGGACAAAGAAACACTTTATAAGGAAATTTGCCTGTTAAGATAGAATTATATTAGTGCCTATTAAACAGTAGGAGAAGAAGACAAAAAAAAAATCAAGTGAGCCCCAGAAGATAAGATAAACAATATGGCATGAAAAGTCCGCCGTACTTGGATTACCAACCTGAGTTATCAAATTGTCTATTACGGGATTCTGAAAGCTATCCACATACTCAGATCACCATGTTTCATAACTGTTGTTAACAATCTACTCAGTCTCACTTGAGAGTTAAATAAATAAATTTCAATAAATTTGTATTGACAATTTGCAAGAACGACATAAAGCATTTTATTGTATGGTGGACGTTTCGTGTCACATTATTTTGTGTTTTCATTAAAAATTAGGCCTACCGAAAATACTTCCTTTTTTATGTCGTATACCTCAGAATATAAAGTGACATAAAACTGTTTGTGGTGGATGTGATAAATATTTACTGACTAAATATAAACTGTATTGAGGTACCACTGTATATGGCATGAACTGTCCACCATACAGTTATAGTTTTAATTTAGCGGTATCCCCCCCAAAAAATTAAAATTCCCAAGCAACGATGAGAACACATTGTTTTGGAAATTGGGATAGGTGGTCTATCTTCACAGAATCACTTTATGTGTTTAGGCTTTCTAACCAAGTTGATTCCAACGAGATATGCACCAGTGAGTTGTGTAGACACATGCTAATGAATTATGCATCAAACCAACGCCCTATAAAGTTTTTCCCTTCATGTGCTACTTGTTTGCCAACGATAATGGTGTTTTAAACGGTATATTAATAACAGAACATCATTTATTTATTTTAACTGTTTTTTTTATCTACCGGTTAATTAATATTTTATTGACATATTTGTCATACTAGTATATTGGACATTATTCGTGTTTTAATAACGTTCATTATAGTAATTAAAACGTCCACCATTTATAGTAAGTTGTATTTAGTAATGGTAAATGTAAAATTTATAATATTTGATAGTTCAGATTTTATCCATGGGTTTTCTTTATATGATCTAACATTCCATTGCTTTAATGTTGTTGTTCTTGTGGTTGTTAAACTAACAAACTACGTAAAAGCGAGTGTTTAAGCTATATTGGAAAATAGTTTAATCTATTGTTCTCACGGACACTCCTGGGCAATTTACTCTTCATAAACACAGCTGTTTGAAAACCCAAGTGTAGACCTGCGCCATAAATAAACGCAAGGCTGGTACATGAGTAATATTACATTTTTGATTCAATCTGTGAGCCCATTTTACTCTACCGATATATAATAATCTGATTCAGATTGGTAGGGCCTACACACATTTGGCTCCAAACCAAGCATCACTGTGCATGTATAATATATATTGTTAGTCAGGCTTTCTGTTTATAGCTTTTAGCTATTATTTAGAACAATATATGTCATGTGGCAAAGTATCTGCCAGTCGTCTTCTGCTAAACTATCTGCCAGTAAACTTCTGGCAAATGTTTGGCAAAATATCTGCCAGTTAACTTATGGCAATTTGTCTATCAGTTGACATTGGTCAGTTGACAAAATATCTGTCAACTGACCTAGGCAAAATACCTGTAGGTCGACGCCTGGCAAAATATATTTCATCTCTCAACTAACATCTGACAAAATATATGTTTGCGGACATTAGCTGACACTGGAAATATATCTCTTAGCTGACATCTGGCCAATTTTTTGTCAGGAGACATTTTGCTAAATATCTGTCAGTTGTCTTAATATCGGGGCCAATTGTCATGTGGCAAAATATTTGTCAGTTGACATTGGGTCAAATATTTGTCATCTAACAATATATCTGGCAAGAAGATGGATTGAATACAGATTCAACTTACGACACTGCGCACCATGATGTTCGGTCTGCTGGCCTGGGTTGTTCAAAAGTGTATTAACTTTACGCCAGGCTTAAATGAACAAAGTCACAAAGGAATTCCATTGTGATGTAACGTCATGCAACAATGGTTTAAAGTTAATACACTTTTGAACAATCAGCCCTAGGGCTGGGTTGTACAAAAGTGTATTAACTTGAAACCAGGCTTAAATGAACACCGTCACAAAAACACTACATTGTGACGTGACGTCGTGCAACAATTGTTTAAAGTCAATACACTTTTGAACAACCCATACCTGGAATTGGTTGTTCAAAGGTTGTTCAAAAGTTAAATATTAACTTTAAGGCAGGTTTAAATAAACACCGTCACAAATAAACTCCATTGTAACGTGACGTCATTCAACACGGGTTTAAAGTTAATACACTTTTGAACAACCGGCCCCAGGACTGGGTTGTTCAAAAGTGTATTAACTGTAAGCCAGGCTTAAATGAACACCGTCACAATCATTCAACACAGGTTTAAAGTTAATACACTTTTGAATAACCTGCCCCTGCTCGATTTACACACGTCTTTTTTCGAAATTAAAGCCAATCAACGTTTTATTTAAGCACAATTTATCTTCAAAATTGAATTTATGACATAACTGCAAAATAAAGATGGTTAAACAATGCCTCAAATGGGTGGTTTTTCTGCCATTTGGACAAATGAGCGTCCTAGATTTCGAGGGTTGAGGATCTTTATCTGTATACTGGACTTTCGAGTTATAACGTTACGTCGTCAGATTGGCGTTCCGTTTGCGAAATGGTTTTGTCACTTTGCGGTAAAGAGTCGGCCAAGCTGCCTTTTTGTGCGGGTTATGAAAGAAACGTTAATAAATGCTCCTGGAATGTTTTTTTTCTTCAGCTGGGAATGTATAAGTAAAAAAAGTTCAACTTTATTTTTCTGTAAACCGACAACATACAGTGTTAAGCCCAATTCACACTGGACGCGACGCGGCAGTAGCGCGGCTCAATTTAGCAATAAAACGTTACTTATTATGTAATACTATTCAGGCAGGATGCGACAGCGACGCGACTGCCGACCGAATGACGTGTACTACATAATAAGTAACGTCGTCGAGCCGCGCGACTGTCGCGTCGCGTTTGGTGTGTTTTGGGCTTTAGAGCAGAGGAACTTTGCTACACCTTGCCGTAAAGTTATAACGCCATTTTACAAAGGGACGATATTCTATTGCGGCAACCTCACTTACGTTGTCCACTTATTAAACAAGCAGAATATACCCGGTGGACTGGATGAGTACCTTGCAGCTTACACCAAACTACTTAACCTAGCTTCCGGATGATGCCAAGGGCTAGGTTGTTCAAAAGTTTATTAACTTTAAGCCAAGCTGAACACCGTCACAAAGAAACCCCGTTGTGACGTGACGCCACGCAACAATGGGTTAAGTTAATACACTTTTGAACAGCCGGCGGTCCCTGATGCTTTCTAATATAAGGGGTACCAGGAGGAAGATTTGTTGTTAACTTGTAATGTCTTGTTTTATGTCCTGTCTCGTCTTTTATGTTGCCGGTGGTGTCAAGAGTGGTTTCCTCCACCCATTAGACTGACACGGCGTCATATATACTAAGGTGAAAACCGTGAAATACCTCTAATCATAATGATAAACCCCAATCACATCCTCGTCTTAATATTTGCAAAAGAAAGTGTACTGCCTGTATTCTGCCACTAAACCTTGTGTGACACGCGAGCCAATGGCACTTTACTTAGCCTATATCCAGGTTATAGACGTACTAACTTTGCTCCGCTGATAGTTTTAACAAATATGACCAGAACAAACAATTAATGTGGCATAGTCGTTGATTCAATGGGCTTCTGTGATCTCTTGAAGGTCATTGTAGCATCGAAGAATACAAATGCAAAATGGGAACTGAACTTTGTCCCTCTCTTTGTTTGCAGAAATATGTTCTAGACAGTCAACAAAACATCTAATTGTCCTGTTACACACCGACACACACAAACATTTGTATTCCAAATGGACTGATTCCTTCGACCGCCGAATAAGGGAGAAAAATGGATTTTAAATTGTGCCTTGTCAGCTGCGCTTTTGACTGACCGCAATAACCAAGCTGTCACATCTGACCAGCCCATCAGTTGGTATGACACAAATGCTTTATGCTAGCTATTGTGTTAACTTGGTGACAACTGATTGTCCGCACCAGTGCGACAGCTTGAACTTTGCGGCCAGTGAAATGCACTTCCGTACGTTATATACACCATTCCAGGGTGACGTCAGTTGTCAAGGAATTGAACCCACAATGCAGCGCGACCACACATGCGCAACGTAACATAAGGCAGAAAACACTTCCACTGCAATACGACGAAGCTGTCCAATCGGAATAAAACTCATAGCTACCGCATATAAGAATGTACTTTGATTAACTAGGGACGATTTTTCTTGTACTGAAATTATACATCTCGACATGAAAGATTGGTTTAAACTCTTCGTTCACGATGTTAATATCTCCGATTTTTCAAGATTTTTTTAAAGAAGCAGTTACTTCTAAGGCACCTTACGATTCCATTCTATGCATTGTCTCTAATCTAGCTGGCGCACTGACTAGAAAGCAACCCTCATATATACAACCACCGTCCGACCAAAAAGGAGACAACTGCGATATATAGAAATAATACAATATTTATTTTTTTCTGTTATTAATGTAAATTGTTTTATTGTTGTGTTATTCTTGAACTATCTTTTGTTCAATTTTGCAAGAAAAGAACTGTCACAATTCGACGTGCAAGCTTAAGCGGTGGAGTAACAATCCGGTACGATGTCTAATTCCCGCCAGATTTTGGTGGAATGGCGTCTTCTTTGACTAGAGCTTCATCTTGATGGGAGTAGGCAAGTGTCGTGGATACAGATTGCCCACGATTCGTCAAGTCTGTTATAAGTGCTGACACTTGTTATTGTTTGTAGCAATATTTTGATCAGTTATCGGCGCACTTAATATCACTTAACATATTGAATTGTTACATAATAAAAGAGGATTATTATGTTCCGTGATGTTTATATCAGTTGCTATAGCGACCACCATACCAATGGTCGATGGTATATGATTCCGGATTGGTTAATTGTAAAGCGGCTAGAGCTCCGTTGCTTGGATACAGCGGATGCTAGCCGTTATTAAAGCTGTTGGTTGAACTGTATACAGGCTATTCTACTCTTCATTGAGTTCAGGTACAATGTCTTGAGATGGGAAATATACATTCTATCTGTCTGACTGTAGAAGTTCGTTATCTTACAAACAGTGAGAAAAGCTTTGATTTAGAGTAAGCGATTGTAGGATAATTTGAGCGTAACTGCTTCGACAACACAACGGCTTTATACTGGTTGTCAAAGCTAATATGACTCTGTTAGACGGGTCATATGTGTATTCCATGTAGGCCTATGTCTATATCATTCCGTATTGAACGGAAGTTTGCGTGTATGCCGTTGTACATTTATTGATTAGTTACGCCTATACAACCAGTTTCCATACCTTTGCTATGGAGAAAGGCCAACAACAGGTCATAAGCTATTAATGAGATGCGTTGAATGTCGCCAGTCATCTTGAACACATCTCCTAATAGAATTCACATAATTCAACATGATAGAAAACATTTACCAATTACCTACGAATATAAAGATATCCTATTTGAAATATATGTATGATATTAACACTGATATTTCACTGAAAGGGAAAAGTATGCGTGGGAACAAATCTGGACCCACATGTCACTTATAGCTCAAGGGCCTACAGCGCTATAGGATATAGTTGCGGAAAACGCTAATAGCAGATTTCACCATTACCCCAGGATTAGCGGAGTTCGTTTAATGTTAAAAGGCCTTTCTTTAATCCTGGATTTTGGTTTTGAGCGATAGCCCTGGATGACTGATAATATATACACTACCTTGTAGCCTATTATCAGTCGTGGATATAGTAGCTTACTTTTTTGCAAACCTTTGACAATTTTGTCCTCAAAATCAAATTAATCTATCAAAATTCTCCATAAATCAACCATCATAGTAAACCTTGATATATCCCTTTCATTATCCACATATTTCACAGATATCCGAAATAAATTCTGAAGGAAATTTTAATTAACGGCCATTATTCAGAGATATTCAAACCTACAAATTGCTGTGTTGTTGCGTTTAGTCTATTCATCAATATTTTCTGTCACAATTTATTCGGATTACTGTGAAATATGTTGATAATAAAAGGGAATATATCAAGGTTTACTATGATGGTTGAGTTTTGGAGAACCGTGATAGTTTCATTTGATTTTAAGGACCAAATTTTCAAAATTCTGTAAAAAAAAGTAAGATAATGTAGATCGGACCTCCATGACGGATACTAGGCTACACGTTACAAATGTAGTGTATATTATCAGTCTTGACATGTTGATGGGTGTTTATGCTCGTGCTCAAGGATAATTTACTTATTTGACGGCGTGAATTTCAACAGTACATAAACAATGAACTATGTAATTGACGAATACGGGAGTTTTGAGGTATGACGTTACGACAACAGAGTAACGCCCCATTGTGAAATAGCGTTGTCGTTTTACAGCAACGTGTGCAAACTGTCTATACTTTAACATTGCAAGTTGTTGGTTTACATACAAATTTTGTTATAAAATTCTAACTTTTGCAAAAAATAATATTGCGACATACAGATTGACACAATCATGTATATACCACTCCATTACCATTTATTCCATAACCTGCAGTATGGTTTATACCGATGTTAACAATCACCAATTGACCCTCCTTTGCCGTAAAGTGACAACGTCGTTTCACAAAAAGACGTCACTTTGATGTCGTAAAGTCAAAACTCGAAACTCCCGTATTGATGTTCCTCCATAATTCCTGGTAGCATGTATATACTTCAAAGCGGAGAAAACGTAAATAACGCGTGGGTTTCTTGGAAAACTTTAGAAAATATTTGACACTAATCCATACATATAAAATTCTTTTAGTTGTCCATGGACAGAAATGCCGTACATTACAACACATGATGTAACATGCTCATTTGGCATCCAAGTTTGACCAAACCTCTTCTGCTGTAGCCAACAAGTTATTTACGCACTACTACTACTTCATGTACAGGCAAGTTAATATAATAATATACCTATGTCGTTGACAAACACAATCACAATATAAATATTCAATTGAAGTATACTGTTAGTCAATGGCATAGGTGACACTGCCAGTTATAGCATTAACAGATTTATCGCCCCTTTCAACCACTGGCCAACCCCATTCGACTATCTCCCTTTGCTAGGGGACATTTTCCGTTGTCTTTCAGATGTCTTCATTCTCAAGTCGTGTAATCTATCGCACGAGAGAATACTATACACAACGTCATTCAGCTGCGTTGTACTTGGCGTATTGTCACTCCAGGGGCTGAAACCCAGGAATCTTTAGCGGACATCAGGGCCAGGCCTCTACCACCCTAGTGGAGATTCGGGTGGTTGGCTGGAGCTTCTTGATGCCCTGGTGCTCACAGGGCTTAGAGGCACCATGAAGCTGATTTGTTGTTATGCCCTGTTTCGTCATGCACCTGTGCCGTCTTTCATGTTGCCGGTAACGTCAAGGCTGGTTTCCTCAACCCACTTGACTGGCACGCGATTATATTAGAAGTTAAATACCCTTGAGCTAGGCGATAAACACTAAGCGAGCAATCTATCAAGTTGACACTCTCGGCCTCTGTGCAAATAAAGCACAATAACAGGAACTGTTAATTACGTAGCATATTATTTGTTAGTTTGCAGGACAACTTGGCCCTGGTTCTTAAGAAACTCTGTTATAAATGTATAGAGGAATAAAATAACTGTATACTATACATAAATTAAGTAATGGGGCATATTCTTTATCTATGTTTATTAAATATATGTACAACTCCACGCGCTGGAAAACTGGGATAGTTATTGTCTGACTTATGCATAAGATATATATAGCTTTCATAACTTAAGTATTCCAACACATCTAGATGTAGCGTTTCTTAAGAAAGCTTATCTATTAACAAATAGTACTAACTTAGAAGTGGCGAACGAAATCACGAGATTTCCTGTTGAGAATCTCTTTTTTTTTGTGCTGTGGTTCACACTGATTGGCTTACTCTGGCTGCTTTTATATCATATTGGTCACGTGGGATTTTATATGTATATATATAAGTATCTCGTCTGTGTTTGGGTTATTGTTATACGTATACATTATATACTACGCATGCGTGCTGAGCCACATCCCATTTATTTGCTTGGCAATTGCAAAATATTATTGTAATAAATGTTTAACGTGTAATGGCTTGCGCATACGCAGTGCTTGACTTCCTTCATAAGAAAGTTGGCAGCGGTACTGCTGAACGCACGATATTCAGGTTTGAGAAATTAATACTGAGGTTATTTGTGATTGGGTTTGTATTTAATAAAATAACAATAATGGTGTAAAAAGGTATAAATCTAGATCATACTGCGTTATATGGTCAGCGTTTGTTATGCACTTTTCTGGTCAAATTCACAATAAGACGATATTTTGTTAGAAGAAAAAGTTGACGAAAACCAACCCGTGCATCTCTCAAAGCCTACACAAAGACACAGGTTCCATGTAGTGCACAAAATCATGCCAAAAATGTATGTCTATATCTAATTTAACGATTCGATAGTCTCGTAATATATTCCGTAGAATGAAGGTTAAGCGGACAAAAATGTTGTGCTATAGGCCTAATACACCATAACAGCATGTCTCCTTCTGTTTATTTTTTTTACAAAATTGTTACAAATAAAGTGCTTTTAAACTTTATATATACTTGTACCGTATATGTTTATTTCTAATCACAAATAGCCCTGGTACAAAATTGCTTGCCTCTTTCTTATCCGGCGCTTATATTGATATGGCGGCTGCGACCTGGAGTGACAAGACTGACATTGTACTATATACCCTGGGTTCTATATTGCTATAGTTTTCTGCCCTGTTTTAGCCCGGATACCATGTATAAGCTGTGTTTGATTTCTTTTCAGTCAGCACTAAGCGGTCTACGACACAATGTGAGTTAAATGTGTTTATTCAGTGTCTCTAGTAGAATCGTGGTTTTAGCCTGCGCCACTCAATCCATTTTCCCTTTGTATACTCTCTAAACAAAATCTCTTAGTGACCTTTTCATCCTCCAATGCAAACGAGTTCCGATTCTGATTGTGATAAGTAGATGATACACTGTCACATTATTCTACAATTTAAAATAAAATTATTTGAAACGCCTGCCTCATCTTATATTTACAAAACAAAATATCTGGGTGACCTTTACTTCATTCCATGCATAAGATTTGCCATTCCGAATGTGTTTTAAAAATCAAAGCATTCGAAATCCCTCCGTTTTTGTTTATCTATATTATTTAAAGCAAATGTGAGAATGTGAGAGTTTGTAAAGTAGCATTGCCCTATACTTCGATATCAAATCAAATTATTCAAACCTCCCTTCATTCCTGTATATACTCTCTAAATAAAATGTCTAAGTTACTATTTACCCTCTAATGCCAAATATTTCCGATTCCCAACGAGTAACACATTTCTGCAGTATATCTTTTAAAAAGCAAATTATACGTAACCATTGAAATAAGGCAATTTGTTTCTATTTCCCCTACGAAACATTCAAAATTATTCCCTCTATTTCTTTGTTTATAAGTCATGTTTTATGTAATTCATTTAATTTCCAAGGCAAACATTTGTCAATCTAGAACAAAGTTTAAACATCAAACACTGGTAGAAATTTTCACATCTCTTCAAAGTTCACATTTTAAATGTCATTACGTAATTATATGTACCCCCTTGTCAATTCATTCACCCCTTCTAACTCTACATTGTGCTCCATACATTGTGACGAATGCGTTACACTAATCCATAATCTAAAAGCACCTTGTTTCAAGACCCCCAAAAAGTGCTTCCTTAATTTAACAACTAAACAGGTTCACCCTCCCCCCATTAACAATAAACAATAGCAAAGCAAAGATTTAGAAAATCTAATCAAATAACATTTTCTATAACCAATAGCCTTTTCTATTTTATATTGTTGCGCATGTCATAGCAGTGTGTACTTTACGCTTTAGTGAATGTACCTGCTTCTATAGTGATTGCTTTTTGCTTGATGTTGTGTTGAATGTAGTATAGTTTGTAAAGGCTTGTAGCTGACGGCCATTGTTTTCCGTCATAATGTGCATGTCTTTTATTGTCCTTTTTTTAAATTTTTTAAAAATGTTTTTACATTTTTAGTGTGAACCTGGCGTTAACATAAATGCATTTCTTCATATTATAAATGTTTGCTTCTTTAATTGTTTTACTAAATATGTCATTCGCTAATCATAAGTTATTATTTAATAAGTTTTGCTACATTAGCTGAATACGATTTTGTGTGTTTGACAAATTCGAACTGGGATTTGTTTTTGTTTGACTTTTGATTTGTGAAAAATAATGAATTTAATTAAGAATTTATTAAGATACACTGCATATTTAATTAATCAAATTAAAAAGGTTTGAGTTTGGATACCTTTTGAGATTGTTTTGTGGATAATGTATAGGACATCAAAGACGTTAGATCAGTTACGAGTTGAATACATTAGCATTTATTAGAATATATTAACAGTGGGTTGTCGGGAGGTATATAAACAGTGCAAGCGACTATGGTAAAAACCTGTCCTTAATTGTTTAATTTAGGTTTGTTCAACTCGCAATGCACATTACAAAGGGAGACTAATCGCAATACCATATGTCCAATCCATTTCTAATACCACACAAGTTTGAATTCGGAATTTTACAGGTAGCTTTTGAGATTGTCAGGTGTTTTTCTCAAGCAGTTTTCTAATGAGTCATCATCGAACGCTGACAATTGTCACTGGTGGGTGAGCTGGAGCTTCCTGGTGCCCTTGTACTCTCAGGGCTAAGGGACACCAGGACGTAGAGTTTTTTTTCTGATGCCTCATGTTTTTTTTATCCTGCCCTTGTCCTGCCTCGTGTTGTCAGTGACGTCAAGGGTGGTTCTCTCCATCCGTTGGGCTGACTCGACATCATATAGGTGAAATAACCCTGAACACGGCGTTAACCCCCAATCAAACAAACCAGCTAGCCAAGTAGGTTCATAATTGTAGGCCGATAGTTCGACTTTTGAAGTCATCTTTTTGAGAGATACGATGAAATGTTTAAGATATATTTTAAATAAAGTTGAAATATCGAGCTTCAATGATGGACACATTTGGAGTTTCTTTGTTGCTTTTCTATGTTAAACTTTTCAGGGGACCAACTAGACAAAGTCACATTCTAATTAAGCAATTATGAACCGTTTGCGGCAATAAACACAACGCTGGTCTTTTTCTACCGATGAGAATTATGAGTTTAATGACGTTGCTATGGCGACCATTTATTAACACTGTGGCACGAAACAGTGTATAAAGAGCGAAATTGGGTCAATGGCTGAAAAGCGCCTCTTCAGTTGTTTAACTATCTCGTGAAATCGTAAAACTCTTCCATGGGCGTTGTACATTTTCTAAAATACGTCTGTTGCTATGGTAATAATCAATACCTTTGTCTACATAACAGTTTGTATTCGTTGTATAGGACGAGATTTGTTCATTCTCTGTCGATCTATTCACGAACTACTTTAACAACATTGTTAGGTAGGAAACCAGACAAAACGCTGCGTTGGGACCATTCACCAAAGGTTTCCGATAACGCTATATGGATAACTTTTATAGCTCTCAACAAACAGCAAAAAATCATTAAACCGTTTAAACGCTTGTTGACATATATTTTCGAAGCACGCAACGTTTTGTTTGCCTCGTTTCATCTTTTACATCTTTTATCTTGGCGACATATTTTCAAACTGCTTGTTTACTCGTGATTTGTTGATACTGTGAAGCTTTACCATAGTCAACAGTTAAGATTTTTTTTACACATTGACTGGATTTCTTGGAAAACAAGTGACAGGCATAAAAAGAACCTTTAATTGATATTCATTTAGGAACCACGCACATCTAATGTGATCAAATATACCCTTTACACCCCTTTTTAAAAAGCAATTACTGAGATTTTAAAAACGCTTTTGGTCCATTTTGTGCATTGAATTGTATGTATTCGCCCTTGACGAAACAATGCATTTGTATTAAAAGAGTTTTCAGCCCATTAAGGTGCGCTGTTGACTTACCTCGCCTCATTATTTTGTTGTAAGGTCCTGTCATTCGTCCTGTCGTCTCTTCTGTGTTGTCAAGTAACGCAACGCCAAGGGTAGTTTCCTCCACCAATTTGACTGCACGTCGTCATACGAGTGACGTAGCCTTGAATATATCGTACACCTCAAACCAAACAAATAAACAATAACCGTGTTTCCGGGTCTTTAGGGTTAAAACCCAAGACGCTACTAACTGAGATACAGTCTTCGTTTGGAAGATAAAGCGATTAATCATCATATAATAGGTTTTTTTATTGAATTGTAACGGTGCTTTTATTAATTTCAATAATTTGAGAAGAACATTTTAGCTCTAAGCCTCTTATAAACAACAACGACAGATTTGCTGTAATAGTGAATCTAACCTGCAAACAACCAAAAGTTTCTGTTTTTTTTCTCTCGCTTTGTTCTGGAACTTGTCAGTCGCCACTTGAACATAAGTAGCTCTCGAAGCTCTCTAAAGTGGTTACTAATTAGGGAGTACTACAGGGTTCATTTATGCTACCCGTGTTATTTAATGTAAACTGGCATCGTAAAGACACCAATTGTTTTCTGACTGGCACCAAAAGAACTGGTATTGAAGGCGATGATAGGTTTACGTAGCATCCCTGTCTTTCTGACAGATCCCTGTAATTTATAGTCTTCACCGTCTTCATGAATTTCCCTCAACTTGACAGGTCCAGACCTGTAACGTTTTGACTACCAGAGATCTTTCGGATAATTTTCTGCTTTCACTAGAAATCTTACACTCCCCAAAAATACTTAATTACCGCTCTCGTTTGAACTTATAACTTATCCCCAAGAAGTAAAACCAATCTCAACAATTATCGTTTAAACATTGTTCGTGTTTATAAACCTTATGTCGTCTAGCATTCAGCGAAGCAGACCGAGTTGGTACTAAATTATTTCAATAGTTTGCATCTGTATCCGCTGTGCACCGCTGATTGGGAGGTCGGAGTGATTAAGGGGGGATATTGGTTGGAGAAAACACCAGGATTAGGTCTAGCCAATTTGTTACTCATTATGCAATCCATTCTTGTCCTTCTTTTAACTTTACCCCCAATCACCCTGTCCCCTGGAGATTGTTATATCACATTGCCTTTTTCTATATGGTTGCACCAGGTTAAGAATTTTGTTGAGTGTTCCATTCCTATTGTGGCATTGAAAAACGAAGAATGACACAAACGAAAGTATCGTGTCAAAAATCGTGTCAAAAACGTACGAAAAAATGTTTCCAATTCGGTGTAGTCGCGGTTTTGGGATGACGCTGTGCGGTCATGGTTGGCACTGGCGTGACTTCTTTATTGCGTCATATCGCGAAATATCGCCATACAGACAGCCCGACTGATGTTGCGATAAAATATTTATGAAATACCAAATGCAGCAATGGTCTGCCATGCGATCACAGCAATTGCGCATGTTCACGTCGCCAAATCTCGGGAACACGTATATTCTGTACAATATAAGACATGCTGGATTTGTGAAGTGGTGTCCTGCGGACAGACACTCAAGTCATTCGTGGCCACGTCATGGTGGCGTTAGTTGTGCATTGGACTGATGCACCCCCTCCAATACCACACTGGTTCGATGCCTGCTGCCGACTCTGATACAAAAGGGAAGTTTCCAGTGGGCTGCGAAAATCGAGAAGAGGTTTTACGAGATGTTTTCCCGGTTTGTCACGAAACGCCACCAAGTCGTCATATATGTTAAATAACGTTGAGCACGACGTCAAACATCAAAAACAACTAACAAACAATCAAATGGAATTGTTAGTGATGTTCTGGCGAGTAGAGAAGTTCAGACAGAAGTCAGGAGGCGATAAGAGTAGTGCCTTTAATACTGGGTTAAACACGTCAGTAATCCCGCGCAGAAACCCTCCATTAAGTGAACAAACTGTATTGATTCAAAATCTCAAATTTCTTTTTCGGCGTAAAGTTTCTTCTTCATTCCTGAAGCGCGTGAGATTTCTTGCCGGCACGTCGCAGACTCGCTACCATTTATCTAGTCGCTCAACGACTGGTAGGCTTATCTCCAAACACAGGTTAAACCGTTAATGCAGGGGTTATGTTAACCTAGAAAATTAGAATGTCAAGCTGTCCGGGTCTGATATATATTTTTTTGATTGCCGCACATGGCTACATATGTATTAATTGATTGTTTGCACAAGGATTCCGATAATACTTTTGCTAAATATTAATTGTTTTAATGTTATACTAAGCCATATATCTACAAACACGGCTTCGACCATCTTTCTTAAAATGTATTGACAAATTAAATCGAAGACAGAAACGGCGTTCTATATGCAATGGTCAAATCTGCTACATCAATGATTATTTTTAACGCAAACCATATCCACTGCTAAACATTGTTCCATAGACAATTGTTAAAACCAGTGAAAACAATTAATCGAAATTATTGTGAGCAAAATAATTCACGACAAAACAGCGTTCTGTTTGAAATTGTTAGAACTAGTTTTAAATGTGAAACACAAGCTCTATAGCAACATAGCGTTCCGCACGCAGTTGTTAAAACCATCATTCAAGGGTATTGTGACAAACTACATCCAATGTAAAACAAAGTACGCAATTGTTTAAAACATAAAGTCAAAACGAACATAAACAAATATCAACAGTTGTAAGGTACCGATAGTCTTTGTTGCAGGTGGAGCATGCCGAGGCCGCTGCTTCGGAATGATTCCGCCTCAGGAATCTACACCTCGGGTGTCAATCGTTAAATGGCGGAGTAATGCTGATAAAAATGTGCACTACTAATCGCCGAATGAGGGCAGCGAAACCGAAGCACTTTGCGGATTCATACACCGGGGCGGGGGGGGGGGGGGGGGGGGGGGGGGGGGGGGGGGGGGGGCGGGCGCGGG
>JAVFBY010383270.1:0-15931 GCA_034781015.1 Tonicella lineata
CCCCTTGTCTATGCCCTTGCTACCTTATTGTATATTCCACCTATTTAAAAAATCATGAATTGACCCGTTTTGCCGAAAAGTGACAATGTCATTTTGCAAAGGGAGATCAACCTGATGTTGTAACGTCACAACTAGAAAGTTCTGTATTTCAATGCAAAAATGTCCTTCTGATGGATCTTGTTATGACAAATGATCAACATGTCGATCGAAGCAAGAAAAATAGACGTCCTTATTTCTATTAGTCTGTAATATGTTTGTATTATGTTTTGTTTGCAGGTGATACTTATCAATTTTATCAAGCTGGATTTACCAACTGGGCTGTTGGTCAACCAATGCCTGATGACCCAAGTAAATGTGTGCATATGAGTGAACAATCTGAATACAAATGGATTATTGCACATTGCAAAGAGTCTGTTTCAACAGTTTGTGCTTTTGGTAAGATACTCAAATTTTTTTAGGAATTATTTTTGTATCAGGTATTAAAATAATTTGTGCTTTTGGTAAGATACTAACATTTTTGTAGGAATTATTTTTGTATCAGGTATTAAAATATGATCATTATACCCTTGAACTTGAACACTGTATAAACACTGTACTAGTATTGTACATCAACTACATGTAGCATGCATCTTTTGCTTGAGTTTGTTTCTCCGTTTGCATCCTTGTAATAAATTCCCCTGTAGCATGTCAATCAAAGTTAAAAATCTATCACCGGACATCCTACAGCTAATGAGAAATCATTCACTACACTTGGTGTGTTGTTTTCAAAATAAGTTATCATGGTTATGGGCTGATTAACTATGTTAACCATTCCTGGCTATACCTTCTCAACGTCTATCAGCATAATAGGTTGGTGAAACATACAACTTCCCTTGAAAGCAGTCTTGAGTGACAACCCACTCAAATACATATTCAAAGGTCACTTCTCATAAAGATTGAGGCCCAAGAGGATTGGTTATCAACTTTTAATAAATGCACCTATTTCTTTTTTTTAAAAACAATATATAAACTATATTCATTATCTTTTTATTATTTATTCTGGAGACATTTATTATATTTAGTGGGAAGGTGATTATAGAAACTGTCTTGCTTCATTTGTGTTGACTTTAAGTATCATAAAGATAATTACAAGTCTGCTGAAATATGCACCTTTGTTAGCCTCAGACAAGAAAACCATCCCAGACATGAGGCGTCAGTGAAGTCATTAGGCGCATTCGACTGGACGATTTCGTTGAGCACGCAAATAGCTGCGCAGAAGAAAAAAGTGCTTAACAAAACTGTGTCAGTCGAATGGATTTCTCAAACATGTCTCAAAAGGCGCATCAACGCTATTCATATCAGCCAAGTCGCGTCTGATTGGCTGAGCAGCATAACAACATTTCATGATACGCATTCGACTGGACGTTTTCGTTAAACACGACTAAGCCGTGGAGCACAAAAAAATCTGTGAAGTTCCGTGCTCAATGAAACTTCACGAATGTACCAGTCTATTGAAATTGGTGGACAATGGCTTCGTCGGGCTAAATGAAAACAAGCCATTATCTAAAAAAACATCTTGTAGTTTTTTATATTGATTTTTGTTCTGAAAATATTAGGCAAACATTAGGCGAATTATCAAAAAAATATATCCATTTTTATCAATTGTACAAAAACTAACTTGAATTTAGAAAAACACTATGACCGTTTTTTTTGTTTAAATATTGATCTACAAAGACATGAAATTTTTTAAAAAAAATCTCCAACTACATAAGAGAAATAAAAGTTTATTTATGCCATTGTAAAATAAAGTGAATCATAATAAAATATTATATTTAGAATCTTGAAGTCATCATCTTTCTAAATATATGTGCTGTTAATATAATCATCCTTTGGAAATAAGAGCAAAAGCCACGTAAAAATAAGGGTCGCATTTTTTACTCCTGACTAGCGGAAGAGTCCTTTGGCTACACATCTACATGCAAATTTGCCTGAGCTTCCACACATTCCTATAATACTTGTCATATTGTTTTGAACACAGAAATATTGTTATTACAGGTATACAAATGTATTCCTGATCATCATTATGTGCTAAAACATCAAGTAATATTAAGATTTTTGTTTTCAGAAATAACATTACATTGCTTGTGTAATATTTATTTGGGGTTGCCCTATTATAATACTGGCACAGTTCTGTTATTTCAAGAAACACCCTATGCTTCATGTCATTATATTCTCACTATATAGAAAAGAATGTGTCACAGAACTCATGTTTTTAATCTAGTGTGTCAATCTAGTGTGTCAATCTAGTCTTTTTAATCTAGTGTGATTACCAATCAAATTGAAGAGATTTATAGGTTCAAAAATACATATGTGACTTTTTCATAAATGTTCAAGGCAACATGTGTTACATGCCTTATTTATCTTTGACGTTAATATATATTTCTGTGTCTCTGTGTCAGTGCCTTATGTAGAGAAAAAATACAGAGTAGAATGTTGGCCTTGTTAGGCAAAGGTCCCGGGTTCCGGGTGGAGGCATGCCAAATTTGCTTTCTCTGCATTTATAAAAATATATAAGGAAATGATCAATTATAAATACCCCTCAAAATATAATTTTAATTTTTAATTAATCTTTAATTTATGTTTTATTTTCCTATTTAAAAAAACGACTATATAATTTGTTTTTTTTCAGACAAACCATCTGCTCCATGTGGACCAATATTTGCTGATGAATTCCGTGGTGACAGCCTCACTCTGAATTGGCAGGCTCCAAAAGATGATGGCGGAGATAAAATCACAAACTATATCGTGGAGAAAAAGAAGAAGGGAGCTGGTAACTGGTCTAAAGTTAGCAGTTTTGTCAACACACCGACATGTCAAGTCAGGAATCTTGAACCAGGAGAGGAATATGAGTTCAGGATTTGTGCTGAGAACCCGCACGGCGTCAGTGAACCCCTGGAAACTATTGAGCCTATCAAAGCCAAATACCCATATGGTAAGATACAGGCAACTTGTCCAACAGCATGATTAATATAAAAATACTAATATCCTAATGATATGGATACATTTAAATATCTTCTGAATTACTGTAGGCATACAGGGCCCAGGGTCTCAAAGCTATAATAGCAGATTAAATAACTAAATCCTGTATTAGCTGATGCCATTCTATTCTAAAGATCTATCTTTATTCCTGGGTTTATATGTTCCAAAAAAGGATTTTATCCTAAGTTGACCTTAACTGCCACGACAACACAATACCTTAAACCCTAGTTGCCATGGTATTTAAGATCAACTTAGGCTAAGATTACTTTGTATACAGGGATTCAAAGAAGTCAAAATTTTACAAACCGAAACTCAAAAATTGAGTTTATTTTTCAGTTAAATTGAGGTTTAAAAAATGTTACCGGCCGAAAAAGAGACCAAATTGAGTTAATTTTTTTTTTACAAACCAGAGATGATTTTCTGTTATTGACGTTTTGTGAATAACTGAATGCTGTCTACGGTCTGCTGAAGTACTTTATTATAACTTTTGCAAACAATTACATAGGGGTGATACTGTCACAAAACTTGAAAAAGTACATTTATGTTCCAAGTGATCATCAGATAACAAAGATAGCTTTATACATGAGCATTCAGTTGGAAACAACATTTAATTAAAGAAAAATAAAAAAGTTGAGAAAAAAAGTTGAAAAAAAAAATATATAAAAAAATTATATTTAAGAATTTTAAAAAGTTTAATAAAAATCGTAAGAAAAGAAACCAAATTCATTAAGAATTAAATAAAAATCTCCTTTATTAAACATTTTCAATAATGGAAAATATAACAAAATATTAAATTTTATTTCATTTGCTATTTCAAATGAAACAGCAAATAGGAAACTCAAGAGAAGCGTTGCCAACAGAAAAACATAAATAGCGGCCATTACGTAACAGCGATGAAACGGCGGCCCTGGAATATGGATATTTTATTCACGCCTCGTGGATGGCCTTAAACAATCTTCACACAGAATTTTATCGCAGGAGAGGCACTCAACACTTCGGATGTCGGATGTTACCTTTATCACAACTTCCTTTCTTCATTTCCCGTGGCCAGTGGGAAATATGAAATTCAATCGATTTTTTTAAAAATTATTTTGGCAAACCGAAATCTGGACTTGTTTACATGTATCATTATGCCTGTTCCTGGGCCGCGTGTTTTCGAGGCGCTGTGAGGTAACTTTTGTGCGTGTTGCAAGATCTATCTGACGTTTGGGAATATTGAATTTTTATGCTCACATTGTTCATTTATTTTTTTAATTTGCTTCCGGACGGAAAAACGATTTCAACACGGCGAAAAAATTTCAGTTTAAGTCACTGATATTGAGTATATTTATTTTTGTCTTGACATTGATTTTTTAAACTGAAAATATTGAGTTTCCAGCTGTTAAATTGAGTTTTCAACTGAATTTTACAAACCGAATATCGGTTCGTAAAACCGACGTGTATGAATCCCTGGTAGGACTGGCCCTCTGGTCTCTTATCTTTTTATAATCTTGGTTTTGAGGAACCGACACCTGGGTACAGTTGTGTTAAAGAACAATTTTATTGAGGATACCAAATTACAGCAGTTTAAGTATAATTTTTACAACAGTCATGATTTATTTATCAACATTCTGTGGCGGACTACAACAGTTTTTCACCTTATCACATTGGACATAAAGGTGAATCTATCAAACCTTGCGGCTTTAAATGGCCCAAACAAGTAATTTTTCCCATGAACATTTCATATTGATTCTATTGTAAGCTGTTTTGAAATTTGTTCAGACTGTCACTTTCCTATTCTATATTGTTTACAGATCCACCAGGTGTTCCAGGAGAACCTAAAGCCCTCACTACCTCTGAAGATTCCATAACATTAGAATGGAGTCCGCCCAGGAAAGATGGAGGAGCTCCCATCAAAGGATATATTGTGGAGAAGAGAGAGAAGGGGGACACACGATGGGTTAAGTAGGTGAAATAATACCTGTGTGCTCAATCAGAAGAACGAACAAATCAATTGCAGAAATCTGGCATTCAATATTTTTAGTATAAAGTTATTATTAAATAAATTTTTTAAAAAAATTAAGCTATACTGAAATAAGCCTCTCTATGTTGCTGCTATCAACGTCATTGTCGTCAATTCGTCAATGATAAAAATGTCAAAGTGGCACTGCTGTTGTACTTAATGTATGTTATTTATAAGTTCTCCGAGAAAACAAGATTTTTTTTACAGCTCCTTCAATTTGGGGGTGGGGTGGTTGACAGATTTAAAAAAAAACTTATTGTTTTGTATGTATAGGGCTAATATTGGTGAAGTTCTGGACACAGAGTACCAAGTGCGTGGTTTGACTAATGGTAAGGAGTATGAGTTCAGGGTGGCTGCTGTGAACTCAGCAGGACCAGGGGAATATGCCGAGACATCTGAAGCTATCAAAGCCAGAGCACCTCCAGGTTTGTCCAACAGGCTTTCTTATATATCAGTTCATATCTTTACTGGGAGTCACGCCTCAGCGTAGCTGAAATAGCGCTGAATGTGGCGTAAAGCACCAATCAATCAACCAATCTTTACTGAGAGGGACATCTTTGATCAGGGGCTGTTTCCATATTGTTCATATTTTGACAGCATTCTCAGAACGAGCATTTAAATGTTACACCAATACATACTAGACCAGAAGTTGTAATTCTAAAGCCTTGTGTTATGTTAGAAAGGTAAAGGTTCTTTTTTTATAGTGAACTGTAAAACTGATGATCTTTCCTTTGGTTGTTATACTACTATATACTGTGTAAGCCAACACATATCTGAGGCACAATTCCACACAAGATTGAAGTTATTTGCCTTGAATGTAATACGACTAAATAAAACAAAACACTATCTGACTTAACTAAAGTTTTTATTTTTTAGTTGCTCCGAAGATTGGACTGGATTTCTCAGGGAAAGATATTGTTGCTGTGGCTGGCAAAGAATTCCGTATACCAATCCCATTCAAAGGAAACCCTATTCCAACATGTACTTGGAATCAGGTATGACTGCCACCCTTACTTTGTTCTTTCTTCAAGCATCAGTAACAACAAAGTTCAATAGTAGCAAAAAGTACTTTTTTTGTCCATGATTAAGATTGTTACATACAGACGTGCTCACATCAAATAGCAAATTAATGCATTAGAGCGCATTACAGCGCATTACATAATGCGCTACTACCCTGCTGTAATGAGCCCTAATGCATTACAGCTCATTACAGTGCATTAGGCCTTGCTTTTTGATGTGGGCACATCTGTATTTAAGTTGATCAAATGCCAACTAGAAGTCTTGTAATCATTTACTTTTGTCTACCAATCCAATGATTTTTTTAGAAATAGATGTTTTCTTTGTTTTTGTTTAATACATGTAAAGTTGCTCAATCAACATCATATTTTTACTCTTTTTTCATCTGTTTCATATGTTTTTTTTCTTCCACAGCTGATAATTTCATGAAGGTTTCTATGTTCAAAGCTTACAAATGGCAATTTCCAAATCATCTCAGCATTGTGTTTTCTCTCAACTGTCCATATTTTTGTTTTTGTTTCTAGGACGGTCAGAATATCACAGAAGGTGATCGGATCAATTTTGAGTCCTCATCTGACCTTATTCTCTTTAAGAACAAGAAGGCTGAAATAGGAGATGCAGGGAAATATACTGTTACCCTTACAAACGAGAAGGGATCAGATTCAGCTGTTATTCATGTCACAGTTGTTGGTGAGTACATCTCATAACCAACTACATAAATGTGAGCACCAATTCTATTTAAAGAATGATTTAATCTGCTCTTAGCACTAATTTTGGTTTTGAACTAACTGGACCCAGGCTGATAAGAGCAACAGTCTATATACATGTATATCCAGTGCAATGCAAAGACTACAACAAATGCAACAGGAATATTCTCCAAAAGATCTCAATCAGGAATGCATATATATATATGTAAGCCAAAGGTCTCGGGTTCGATTCCCGGTGGAGGCATGTCATATTTTCTTTCTCTGCATTTATAAAAATATATAACTTTTAATTAATATAGTATTCAAATGTTTTGATGTGAAATTAAGAATTGGAAATATAACCAAGAATGGATGCATATAGGTACACCGCCACTGCTCGCTGTTTGTCTGAATAAGTCCTACCTGGATAGACGTATTTGGTTTTTATGTTTCATTATTTTTAAGAAAATCTTTTGGTAGATTTAATAAAATTGCAAACACCAACTGCTATATCAAATTGTTTAAAGTCGCACTGATATCACAAGACTGGTATAACAACAGAGTTGCAGATGGATCCTGTAAATTTGTATTTTGTAGCAAGTATAGTCAAACAGATGATGTCGTTGAGTGTTGTAGTTTGACACTCCAAAAACAATGAGATGCCGTTTCCATATTTCCATAAACTTCATATCTGCATATTGGTGAGTCAGTTATATAATAGTTGAAAAGGTCATAGTTTAGTGAACTACAACCATTTCTTAAACGACAGTGTATAATATTGAACGTACGTTCGCCGCTATTATACCAGACTGGAGGAGGTGTTTTAAGATATATATGGTTCATGGGGTCTATCTCTTTTAGCTTGGGAGAAAAATGCACAGTGACAGACATCTCTATTTTATAAATAGATACTTGTAATAGTTGTTTGCGTCCATTACATATGGTCCAATTTCCAGTAAACTGTGCTTGTGATATCAATTTAAAATTAGATTTCCACGTACGTTTATCAGATTTACGCTATATATGTCCATATCATAGTTGACAGATACGAACAAGGAAGAAACACAAGGACATAGTATACTGCTACATACGCACGTACACAAAATGATAACACTATATAATATGAATAAAGCAAACTACAAGAAAAACACAAATGTGTAGCTACAAGCAAGCGATTTAACAGATCAAAAATGTTTATCAGATCTTTTTGAGGATAAAATAAATACGCATACAAAAGATAGTTTTTTTTTTTTAAATCTTTAATTATTAAACGTTACTGACCAGCAAACAGTGTGTGTGGGTTGTCATGGGAGACATAATAAGTAAGATAAAAACTAAGTAGGCCTACATGTACATGGGTGTATTCCATGTTAATTGCCTCATACCATATGCGGGCGAGAGATTTGCCAAATAAATATGAAACCGCATATTAAGCTTATGGATAAACTTCCTCGAATTTCTTAAGGATGGACAGTGCATTCGAGGTCAAAATTTCTGATTTATTTTGTTATTTTTCCTTTTTGTCCTGCATTAAGTCAAAATCTTAGATAAAAATTCTAGTTGGAAGTTGTACAATTTTAAATTTGATAATTTTGATTCAGCTCATTGCAAGAGTACAGCTGGATAGGTTTTGCCTGATTTATATAGCACTTCATTTTTGTCGAAATTTATATTTTTAACTCCATTTTCCCCAAAACCGTTTAAGCTAAACCCGTGAAATTTTGCATGCTTATTAGTCACATAATAATCTAGTAAACTGTATATCTGCAAACTGATTTTTCTGTTTTTTGCCGTGTTCTCTTTTAATAGCAATTTTCCTTAAATTAGTGATTAAAATTGGACTCTCTGCATTAAGAGACGAATTATTAAAATCGTATGCCGAATTTTATAAATCTGAGAAACTGTTGACTAGATTCTTCTGTCACTAACAAGCATGCCAAATTTCGCGAGTGTAGCTCAGATGGGTTTTGAGAAAACAGAGCTAAAAAAGTTAATTTTGACCAAAAATAAAGTTCTAGAAATGGGGCAAAACACATCTAGCTGTACACTTGCAAGAGCTGCATCAACATTTTCAAACTTAAACTTAAATGATTTCTGACTGGAATTTTTATATAAGGTTTTCACTAAAGGCAGGGCAAAAATAAACAAATAAAGAAATAAATGACAAAGTTTGACCCTGAAGGCTTGTCCATCCTTAAGAGATTAATAATTGACACTGTCAGTTGTTACAATAAAGTAAAAAAGAGTTAACGGATTTACCAGAGCGAGCTTCAATGCGTTTAGGGGGTGACATTCTACGGAGTGTAATTACAGTCTAGTACCAATAGATTTGTAGTTTGTTTGTTTTTCACCTTCAGGTTTGGGTTGGTGACAATGTTAATGTTAAGAGATATCAGTGTAACTAATAGTCGCCGCAGGTCTCTGAAGAGCTTTCCTTCTTGTTTAAAAACGGCTTATATTCCCAGGCGCCTTGTTGAATGACGACAAAAACGCGCCTGTTGTGGCGCGCTCACATCATTCAACACAGCAGCTGGGAATAGGTTTCGACGAAGAAAGTCGTTTTAAAAAATAAAACTTCAGGTATGTTATGTCACTAACGCGGAGTATCTGTATACGTTCGCCATTGTCGGAGGTCTTGTAGAAAATACATTTGATTAAAACCTTCCCCAATGTATCACAAAGAGGCATTATTTTATGTAGTCATATATATCAAGTTTATGTAAATTATATGCGGTCCCAGTCTGATTAAAATCAGATCTACATTAGCTCCCGAGTAGTTTATTGTCGCGATGTAGGTCTGAGGATAAACTATACATGCACATTCACATAGATTTTCAACGAAGAAGCTTTAGCGTAATGGGGGGTTACCCGTCTTGCAAATGGTGCACGAAACTGAAAGCTTGACATGTGGACTTTTTTACCCAAAGTTATAGTCTGCCTTGAAAAGCAAGATCATATTTAATCGTTACAAAATGGTAAAAAAAATATTACCGTCGTAGCTCCTGTGCGTTTCTCGAGTTAGAGTTAGGTGCACGATTGGCTTTTCGGGCTTTTCACACACATTTGCGCGTTCCTTATCATCCACAAGCAGCCAGCTAATGCGTTATCTTTGGCGTCACGTAGTGTTTTACCAAGAATATATGATAATAGAGCCTATGGTGCAACTTAATGCCTTTCTCAGGGTAAACTGTAACATGATTTTTAAACGAGTGATAACGGATTTTAGTGAGGGCTCAGTCGATAAAGACACGGCCTATATCTGGAATATATTTTAACCTAACTCGCCAATTTTCCTACCTTTAACCAATTAAGCGGTTAGTTGACCTTTAAATCTAGCATTATCCGCTTTCATTTGGTCGTTCTTCATCTGGGTTATTTCATTTGACGGCCCTTTAGTTTACTTGTAACAGCGTTAAGGTCACTTGGAAGCTTGGAAATGTTAGTGTCACTCACCTGGAGCATAGCTTGAATGTGTTTTAGAGCTGATTGTACAATCTGTGCACAGGCTGAGTCCAGGTGTTGTTGTACATGTTAACTAAGTTCTAAACCTTTTCTCTCTCCTACACTAGAGACCTCCGCTAAACGAAAGAGGAAGCCAGCCAAAAAGTTCAAGTACGCCTGATTAGATAAGATGTGAACAGCAGTTATGAAACACGGGGTTCTGAGTGTGTGGATAGCTTTCATAATACAATACAATACCAGTGGACTCTGATTTGAATATAGATATGAGTTCTAGGTATCACCAGAAGTCAGATACGGTTACAGAGAGAACTGTTAACCCTACATTCACTGGTTCAGAAATATGACGTCACGTGACGTCACAGAATAAGGACATGCAATATTCACATTAACAATTAAGCCGATGTTTCTGTTGGCTTCGGTGGCGCAATGGTTAGAGCGTGCGACTGTTAACCCAATGGTTGTGGTTCGATTCTCCTCCTTCTCTTTTGTAAAATTATTATTATTTTTTTTTTTTTTCTCGGACTTAGGGTTAGGGATAATTTAGTTGTATTTTGGTTACTGGCAATATTTTAAAGTTTTAATTGTATTTTTTTTTTTAAGTTATTACTTTTTTTAAAGTCTAACATCGGGTTAACAGTTCTCTCTCTATCGTCGCGTCCATAAGTCTAGAAGTATGCAACTTCATTTAGGTCATGTCCACGGTATTTGGTTTAAACTTGTTTATTGTACACGTCACATTAGGCACAAGACTTATTATGTGAATATTCCATTCTTTCAAAAAAAATACATAAAAATCAAAATAATTTGCGAGCATCATATCAATGGACGACAACGGAAGAGAAGGTACGTGTCATAAAAGGAGAATAATATACATTTTTGCCAATGTAATGTGCTGACTGACTGCGGACTACGGTATTTGGGGCCGGCAAATAATAGTGGGCAACCAATAAAGAACAACTACCCAGGCTTCATAAATATTCATAAGGACAAGAACCATTGACGTCAGAGTCACGTGTGTCATGTAAGGTAAACAATCATGTGATATTACATTTATACAATTCAAGCAGCATTTTCTACTCGCCCTGATAGCACAGAGTTGGACTGTCTATCCAGTGGTCCTGAGTTCGAGACTCACTGGGGTTTTTTTGTTTTGTTTTGTTTGTATTTTTTTGTTTTGTTTTTTTTATTTATTTTAAAATTATTATTTTTTAAGTCGAACTGAGGATTAGGGCTAATTAAGGTGTTTTCGGACGGTACGTTTAAGTTTAAGTATTTTTTATTTTATTTTTTAAGTGAGACGTCTGACTGACATTCTTAAGCTAATAATGAATATGCATGAAGCCTAGGTAATTGTTATTTGATGCCGACCATAATAGTGACGTCAGCTTTCAAACCGTTTACTTTTTTTATAATGAGGAATGCTGGGCATCATAAACTCGTCTACCCTGTGTTGCAAGCCTACAATCAGCGACTGCTTGCTGACTGTCAGCTATTGTTCCCAATTGACTGTCGGCTACTGTGCGGTACGTCAAACCATATGTTATAACAGAGTTATCGGTCCCCAATGGCGGTATACCTATCTATATGGCAGTTGCATACTTCTAGTAAACATACTTCTGATAGCATTCATTATACTGCTATTATAACAGCCCTTTGCTAATAAGAAAGAAAAAAAGCAACAAAACAAATCCCGAGATCTCATCCGCCCAAGCGGGTAAGCTGCAAACAGCAGAAACATTGTGTTCGAATCAGAATTCAGAATTTAAATTTGAATGGGGCATGTCATTGTGTTCGAAGTATGGATAGATAGCTTTTATAACCCCGTTTGTTCCAATTTTGTAACTGAGGTTGTTATGGTGTAGGCCTACTTTTGGTGCCATAATGTTTGTCTCTGTGTTTTATATCTGTAAGATATTGCAGAACCTTATTTGGAGTTCGAGATTCAATATCAAAATTACGGTTCATTTCATGCTAGTATCAGGCATCTTACAATGCGTAAGAGAATATCGGCGTTGACCTTTATATTTCCTTTCCTACCTTGCCATAATTGATAGTGGAGAGCTGAGTTTCTCTCGTCCGAATGCAGAGTTGCGAACATGTAACCAGCCAATCAGAATATACAGTTAGCTTCCATAGGCGCTTAACAGCAATAAACAAAGGTCACGTGATGCCAAACGCTTTACTAGCGATCACATTATCAGAACGGTATGATATAAAGCGAGGGTATATAAACTAAATGAACTTTTTTCGCACACATATTACACTTATATGGCCTCTCTGTGGTGTTAATGATGATATGTTTTCTTAGACGAGACATTGTCTTGTTTTTTTCTCACACATATTACATTTACCATGCTTTTGAGGCCTCTCAGTGCCGTGACTATTCATGTCTTCTAAGATGTTTCACGGTGTTATATGATTTCTCACATTTATATGACCTCTCTGTGGTGTGAATGGCCATATGTTTTGTAAGATGAATCTTAATCTTAAATTTTTGTTCACACATATTGCACTTGTTTGGGTGTTCAGTGCTGTAAATGGCCATATGGTTTCCAAGGTCATACCTTCTCTTGAACCTAGTCCCGTATATATTACACTGATGTGGCCTCTCGATCACTGCTGTGACATGCACATGGTCTTAAACACTTTCTCACATGTATTACACTTGTGTGGGTGTTCAGTGGTGTGAATGCCCATACACTGTATGTCTTTTGAGATGAGACATTGTCTTGAATCCAGCCTCACACATATAACATTTATGTGGCCTCTCAGTGCTGTGTCTGACCATATGGCCTCTCAATGGTGTGAATAATCATATGGGTTCTAAGATTCCCCTTGGTCTTATATTCTTTCTCACATATGTTGCACTTGTGTGGCCTATCAGCTGAGTGAGTGGCCATATGGTTTTTGAGATCAGTCCTTCTCTTGAATCTAATTTCACAAATGTTACACTTATGTGGCCTATCAGTGCTGTGACTGGCCATATGGCTTCCAAGTGCATACTTTCTCTTGAACCCAGTCCCGCATATGTTACACTGATGTGGCCTCTCACTGGTATGACTGACCATATGAGTTTTGAGATCAGTCATTCTCTTGAATCCAGCCTCACAAATATTACACTTATATGGCCTCTCAGTGATGTGACTGCACATATGGTTTCTAAGATTACACATGGTCTTAAACCCTTTCTCACACACATTGCACTTGTGTGGGTGTTCAGTGCTGTGAATGCCCATATGTCTTCTGAGATGAAAAATTGTCTTGAATCTAGTCTCACACATATTACATTTATGTGGCCTCTCAGTGCTGTGTCTGACCATATGACTTTTAAGGTGTTTCGCGGTTTTGAATTCTTTCTCACACATATTGCACTTGTATGGGTGTTCAGTGCTGTGACTGACCATATGCATCCGGACTTCAAACATGGTCTTGAATCCAGTCTCACATATATTACATTTTTGTAGCCTTTCAGTGCTGTGTCTGATCATATGCCTTCTGAGATTAGCCATTGTCTTGAAGCTAATCTCACATGTATTACACTGATGTGGCCTCTCAGTGCTGTGTCGGCTCATATGGCTTTTAAGATGACTCGCGGTTTTATATCCTTTCTCACACATATTGCACTTGTGTGGGCGTTCAGTGTTGTGAATGGCCATATGCTTTCCAAGATTAGAAATTGTTTTGAATCCAACCTCAGACGTATTACATTTATGTGGTGTCTCAGTTCTGTGGCAGATCGTATGTTTTCTAAGCTTAACCTTAGTATTGAATCCCTCCTCACATATATCACACTTGTGTCGGTTATCAATGCTGTGACATAACAAAGGCATATTTCTTTTGACACAATCACCTGTCTCTAAGTCGTGATTGGAGGTACTGTTCTTATGTGATAGCTCCATGCTGTGAGTGGTCATATCTTTTCTGAGATGACTCAAAGTCCTGTCTTCAGCCTCGCATTTATCATTTCCAAAATCCAAAGCCTTAGCATCGGAGACACACTTGTTTATGTTAAGATCGACATTTAGAGATCTTAAATACTTTTTAACAATATCCAAGCCATTGAACTCAATTTTCGCATCCAAGTTTCCATTAATAGAGAAACTGTCTGTTTTAATTTTTGTATAAGTCTTGAATACCTGCTCAAATTTGTCATCCATGGAATTCATTACCTCAACGTTCGAAACACATTCGTTAATATTTAAGTAAGCCTTTTCAGATTTTAAATCACTTTTATCAAAATTCAAGCCAATGAACTCCATTTTCAAATCGAAGTTTCCAGTAAAAGAGGAACTGTCTTCTTCACTGTTTATATCATCAGCAACACACTTGTTAATGACTGACTCATTGTTCGCAAGATCCAAATCACTTTCATTTTTCCAAAAGGTCCATTTCTCAGGTTTCAAATAAATGTTTTTAACACAACTGCTCCCAATGCTATATTCCTGGAACTCTGAGTCAGCATTCTTTAAACTCTCAGAGCTACCTTTGTTTACTTTCAGTTCTTGCTCAACGTCGCTTAATGACTTGTCCATGTTTTGATTGATGCCATCAATGTCTTGGAAATTTATGTCTGAAGTCTCAAAATGATGTGCATAATCGTCATTCTCAAACTTTTTTAACTGAAGTCTATCATGTTGGCTTGTGTTTTGTATTCCGGAGAAAGTGTTCTGATGTTGATTGACAATGTTCTGGGAATAAGAGTACTGCTTTTCAGTGTGATAGGCATCAATCTCCATCTTCACATATAAGTCGACAGTCTCAAAGCAATGATTATGAGTATAATCAATATTCTCCGGCTGTGATTTATCATTCTCAAATTTCTCTTCCTTAATTATCAAATGCACGCCTGGGTTTAAACTCTGCAATTCTCTATCATGTTTTGATCTATGTTCCTCTCCATTTCTTTATTTCTAGCTTCAGTAACTGCCCATCAGTATTAGCATACTTTTGCCACTCCCTGTGTCGATCTTTACATAATATATCGATTCACGGGGCCAATTATGTATAATGACAGTATAAGTTTAGGTGTGTGACTTGCTGGAACCCAAGAAGATTGTTTTCACACTGTCCCAGTAACGTCTACAAACACACAGATAACAAATATGAGAATATCGAAGTTATGACAAAGTTTTACCTAAAATAGCCATAATTACCTCGACTTTGAAAGTCTAACTTGTCCAAAAGATTTATGTAATGAGCATGGGTGCGAACTAAAGAAGTTTTTAAAATGTCTTCATTTTATAAAGCCGCTAGAGTGATGACAAACGTTTTCTAAAAATAGCCATAATAACACTGAAATTCGAATTTGTCCAAGAGATTTATTCTTAAGTACATGCGAAGTTTCCAAAAATGTATCCCTTCATAAATTGAGTGATGAAAAACTCACCATAACATACGTATACACGTACTTACGTTCTTACTTACATGTACAAGTACAACAGGGACCGAAACCATAACTGATCAAAAACTATATATGCCCACGGAATGTGAGTTTTAATATTGGAATAATAAATGACGTTTAACTTTACCTTTTCTTATAGTTATAATTAATTAGTGATATATATTATCTTATAGTGATTCTCATTAGTAATTGCTTGTTTCAGTTTATTTTTGTAACTTCATTGTGTAGTTCATTATAATTATCCTTCTTCTTTTTTTTTTAACCCAAATTCTATTTATTTAGAAATTTCATAACTTGTTTATATCTCAAGACGATATATTTAAACCTATATACTTTTCTGTAGTA
>JAVFBY010383381.1:0-15902 GCA_034781015.1 Tonicella lineata
CAACATTCTAATAATGAACCTACAACTGGCTGCGGAGCAGGAGCTCCCGGTGGCTCTGTGCTGTGAGGATAAGCCTGAAAAAAATACTCGGTACTTGGGGTTCTCACGACACCCTGGAACATGAAACGAAAATGATACGAATATATTGTATAGTCTAGAAGGAAGATGTTATAAAAAAAATCTGAAATAATGTTTCATTTTTCTAGTAACCTTGCGGACCACATGATCACATGTTAACATACAGTAGAATGGTCAGGGTTTATAAAAGCCTAAAGGTAACACAAGAATAAATGATGAATGAAGAAGTGAAATTAATTGACAACAAAAGTAAAACTAAAAAATTATAGCGAAGGTAATGGTAATGTATAATAAGTGTTGCAGTTTGTGTGAATATGTTAGTTAATCAACTTTATTTCTAACGAAGATAGGGTAGAGACCAGACAAATATCGAAAGAAAACCTATTTTCCAAAAAGGCGTCATTTAGTTGAGGTCTGTTTAACACTAACCGCTAAATGGGTTAAAACTATTTATAAAAGGAAAACCGGAGAGTTTCTGTATTTTTCCCAGATAGAAAAGGTTGTGAACTTTCCATTTTTCCCATAAACTGAAAGTTTTAATTTCCTATTGATTTCCTATTTTTCTTTAAAATCAAAGTTTAAGTTTGTATTTTGAGACGTTCACTACAAAGTACAAGAGGCAGTTATACCATGTGCTGTTGTTGTTGCAGTTTACGATAACTGAGTAAAGTGATACATATCTTTGGTCTCTTACAACGCTTAGCGATACATTACAACGATGGGAAACATTTCATCATATATTTTAGATAACGATGGGTCATTTCAGCGATAAATTGTGTGCTTAAGTTTTTTTCAGAAAAATAAATTTAAAAGCTTATATGGCTAACAAGCCAAATAGTTTGGAAGTATCATTTCGTATGGCGAGTCAACAGGATTCCAAGGCCAAATACCTGTGAAACGTTATTTCTGTTGTAAAACCGTTGGGAAGCATTGTTTTTCAAAATTAAAAAAGATAACGTCTCCTATGTTGGTATCTTGTTTTTGAAATAAGAAGTAAGTGCTATAGATTTAATACGTTACATTAGAACGTCTAACTCTATAGCCTACTACTTACATTTCATGTTTCACACTCTTGTCGTCAGTTTGAAGAATTGATGTAAGGTATTTCGATGGAAATGTCTATAGCTGACCTAAGACAGAATATTGAAATTCCAATAACAGAATTCAGAATTTATGACTTATCCATATTCCTTGGCTACACTCCACGGGTCTCCCTTGCCATTTGATTAAAGCGAACTCAGCCATGTATCTTCCAATATAAAAAAATGTAAAGCCTTACCTTGATTTAAACTGTCTCTTTTTCTTCCTTGAACACTTATGGATTAGTTCGATTTTAACAACAACCACTTAACGTGCATATTCCAGTTAAAATTAGTCATTTCTCAGCAGTACCTGTCCCGCTATTTCGCCATAAAAACGGCATTTTGATAAGGTGAAGATTGACCAAATTTCACAAGTTTTATACGACTTTATCTCGTATCTGTATAAACCTGTGAAGCAGGTCTACCAGATATGTATTCGCATCTACTTACTTCTGTGTTTATCCTTGTCGAATGTCGATATATAGTTCGTATGTCACCTAATATTAGCACGTTCAAATAGTCACACTTTCGTGTTTTTAGAGTCGAAATAAAGTTCGTGTTTCTTGGAAAGCTGAAGGGAATAAACATTTCAGTTGGCTATAGTGAAAGAATATTCTCTCCGTCGTCCAACTCGTTATGGTTGTTATGGAATCCGGCTCTCTATATTGTAGAATTGTCAATATCTCACACAAAAAAAAACTGACTTTTTTTTGTGCAGAATTGAAAAAATAAGATGTCTTGTCGAAAGTGCAATTGCTTTCACACACCAAATGTCCAACAACGACTAAATTTAAAAGTTATTAATCCTTTGGAATTAATTCCATATTCTATTAATTTGAACGCTCGAGTGCACTATATGGAATGTGGTGCGAGGAGAATAAAGGGAAGTAATAATTGATGGAAGAAGGAAAAATATATCAGAGTTATTTCTCTTGCTATTGGTTTTTGGTTTTCTTGTTTCTTGAGATGCAATATTTTATAATGATTCATATCTTAAACAAAAAATTAAATTAAAAACAAAAATTTAATTAGTAATATTTATTTCAACAAACAAATGTAAGTTATTAATATTATAGTTTATAAATTAGTAAATATAAATCACCGTTGAATTTTAAAAGATGTTTACAATGTATTATCAGAATTTTGATTTTTAATATAATCTTTTAATGGAAATTTAGCCTTCAATAATTTCAGATGCATGTATATATATATTAGTAATAAATTACTAAAACAATCCCCAAAGGGTAACTTTAAGATCACCGAAAAACATGTACAGGCCCCGATGAATTCAATACACTATTTACGATACGAAAATAGACAAGGATATCGGTTCCAATTTTGAAACACAATGGGTCTTAACTGTTTTAAAACCAGAAATACCGTTTCAGAGATATGTGGCTTTGGAATCCTTGTGAATGGCCATACGACATCATACTTAAAATTATTTGGCTTGTTAGCCATATTAGTTTGAAATATGTTACGTGAAACATGTTTCTAATTTAGGAACCCTTATTGGGAGAATAGCTTTTCTTTGGACATTTTCTGATCTCTAGCCTATGTTATCCTGTCCAAGATGTACATTGCCGACATGCTGAGTAGAGCCACAGTGTTTATATAAAAACGAAAGTTTGCCTGAGTACCATATATTCCAGCTCACTCGGTAAAACTATATTTGTGATTAAATAGCAGGAATCTTCCAATTTTACTATATGCGTGTAGGGGAGAGCGGGGAGACACGGGACACTGGTGCTAATAATGGTATCTGATATCGAGTCTAAAGAAACGTTGTGAAAACACAACAAACCCCAAGCTGTTTGTAATTACCCGAACAGCTCTGACAAACTTTAAACTTTTGGTCAAATTTGGAGTGAGATGGGACACCTGCGGGAGACATGGACCAGTGTCCAGGGAGTGTTGGGACACTAAAGGAGACATGGGACAAACACAAAAAGACATTTTATATCAACATATACACGCGTTTTTATTATTGAATACACAACTTATTTAAAATGAAAATTGACCAAAGTGGTGAACACAGTCAATAATGACACTTACAGACATCCAGCGTAAAGTTTAATAAAAACAAAATACATCATGACATCTATAGTGCTAAAATATAAACCTGCCTTTTGAACATATTTTATTAAAATAAAATTAAAACCAGGAATGTACTTCGATTACTGAAATCATGCAACAAAAAACCCTGATTAAAATATTTCAACCACGAATGTGTTTCTGTGATATAAGATTAAAAAAGAGTTGTTAAATTTTCCCACCGGATTTTGTTCTGATAGAAATTTATTGATTAATAAATTTGAAACCTGATTCTGGCATTGCTTTATAAAGAAACACTGCCATTGAATAAATAGATCGGAAATGCCAATGACGACGTGCCAACCGAGTGAGTGGAAGAAACTACCCTTTACGTCACTGGCAACATAAAAGACGAGACGGAAAAAAGGAAAAAGGGAACAAAAAACGACAACACAAAAAAATCTACTTTCTGATGCCCCTCAACTCTGAGAGCAACAGGGCATCCCGATAAGAAAAAGTTTTAGAAATATTGCTTTAATCTGATCTTTATGGAACGACGCAATATCAGGAACCTGCGGAACTTATTTATCATTCTGAAAAAGTCACCCAAGTAGTATATTTCGCGTATTTGGGGTCGCATAACGTTATATGTATTACTCCTAGGTTGTAGGTTTAGGGCCGCGCATTACTTGGCCAGTACTAGGCGCTCCGCGGGCCATACGGCGCTCCATGGCGCTCAACGTTTAATTACAAGAATAGTAATGCGCGGGCCGCGCATGACTTGGCCAGTACTAGGCGCTCCGCGGGCCATACGGCACTCCACGTTGTATTACATGAATAGTAATGCGACTATGTCATCGCCAGCTGTGTCGGGAAAGACAGTGTACTCATCCGAGGTCATGCAAGTACTAGATAGATAAACACACACAAACCAGTATACTTTAACACTGAAAAGGGGTGACTGAGAAGAGTGCATTGCATCATCTCTATTTTGATCGGTGATCTGGCCCCATCAAGTTGCAAAGAATAATTTGTAGCTTTTTATGTTCCTACAGCAAAGCCGACCAACGCGTCATTGGTTTTTCTAGCAATTATCGAAGGACGAGTTACCTCCCTTACATCCCTTTTCGGACCTAAACTCTTCTTAAGAAACCGTTCTATATTTTTCTACAAAATTGTGTTGGGTGATTAAGATACCTTAATAGCCCTGCTACAATGATCCGTCGCGTCGCCGTATGGCCCGCGGAGTTCTCGTGGAGTTCTATTACTGATTTAGTAGCATGCGCCATCCGCGCATTACCATTTATGTTATAAAACGTGGAGTGCCATGGAGCGCCGTATGGCCCGCGGAGTTCCAGTGGAGTTCTAGAACTGATTTAGTAACATGCACGACCCGCGCATTACTATTCATGTAATAAAACGTGGAGCGCCATGGAGCCCCGTATGGGCCACGGAGCGCCTAGTACTGGCCAAGTCATGCGCGGTCCGCGCATTACTATTCATGTAATAAAACGTGGAACGTCATGGAGCGCCGTATGGCCCGCAGAGCGCCTAGTACTGGCCAAGTAATGCGCGGCCCGTGCATTACTATTCATGTAATACAACGTAGATCGCCGTATGGCCCGCGGAGAGCCTAGTACTGGCCAAGTCATGCGCGGCCCGCGCCTTACTATTCGTGTAGTAAAACATGGAGCGCCATGGAGCGCCGTATGGCCCGCGGAGCACCTAGTTCTGGCCATGATTTAACATGTGCCTATGCTATAACATGGACGGGCATTTGGCCCTATACCTACAACCTAGGATTATTACATATAACGCACACATTTCAACAAAACTGAATTTAGTATTTTGACTTAAGTCATAAACTGCTTTGTGGAACCGGCCCCTGGTCTTATTGTTGTATTGTCCACGCACGTCAAGCTCGATGTAAGGTTCGGACAAGCCTTCACTGGCACTGATTCAGATTCACGTTGAGCTTAGTTCAATATGTATGGAGGGTCAAACTAACTTACATCTAATCCTATTTATCATTATCAATAATGCATTTATTGATACGGATAATTCATTTATCGATATGGATAATTCATTTATCGATAATTCTACCCCGTTTATTGCTATCAGTAATTCTTTTATCGATATCGATACGTGAATTATCTGAATATTCATATCGATAAATGGAATTATTGATATCGATAAATCCGTCGGAAATATCCATACTCATTCTAGAAATAATTATTACAGTTCGATTTTTTTTTCTCGACTTTTCTCCTTTACTCTTGTTGCCATGGATAACAATGTTGACGACCATTTCATGGTATTAATATCATTATGTCATCAGTGAGGCGTTCATAGGTACACAATGTCGGCCATTTTCTAAAGCATGACTTGAGAATTTCGAGGCAAATGAGTTCGGTTTTGCTCCGAATAGCCACTGTAAATATGTAAATATGTAAATCTCCCTCATCACCGGTGATGAATTTATTATTGGCCCGTGGTAAAAAGTTAGGGGCCTGAGGTATTTTCACATGTGGAACAAAAACTACCCTTTATTTTTATCGTTTATCGATAATTGATTTATCGATATCAATAATTCGTTTATTGATTTCGATAAATGAATTATCTATATTGATGCACAAATGTTTAAAGATATTGACAAATATTGGGCGATATCGATAATTCATTTTTTATATCAATAATTTTGGATTGTTAATTAAGCCCTTCATAAATAGGCCTAGCAACAATAATTTGTCTGTTTTGGGGACGTGTAGACTTGAGTTTGGGAGCGTCAGAATCCATTTCTGGTATAGACGTTTCTTTTAAATGTATAAACAAAGCAAACAAAAAGTCCAAAAACGATTAAAAACACATGGGGAGACATGGTCCAACCTTGCGGGAGACTTGGGACACAATGTCCCATCTCTCCCTTAGGGTAAAATTTACAAACATGACCATTTTCTACCTAACGAAATAGGCACCATGTAAAATCAATAAGCAACATTAGTTTCTTACAGTCAGCTGCTCCTATGACAGTTTTGTCAAATTCAAACATGAGTTACCTTTTTCCGTGAGGCTATAATTACTGCGACATTGAAAATAAAAGTTTTTCGACCGGAAAATATAAAAATAAATGAATATTATTTGTGTGTCAGCGACAAAATTGATACTTTACACGTTTGGTGCACAATAAGTGGTCGACACGTGCACATGAGCTAGGAGCTCAGTGACGTAATGTGACGTAATGAAGATATCCCAAGTCTTCCCCCGCCCCCGCCCCGCCTGTGGCTGGCCAGATTCTCGTGATGACGTCCCCATTTCAATTCGAGTGGTATAGTTTACGCAGAATGAGTCATATGTCTGTTATGTAATAACCCAGGGTTGTAGAGATAGGCGAGAAAAGCGACCCCATTGTAGGTATAGCTGTCGCGCACAACGTATTCATGTAATACACCATCTCCACCACGTTGTAGGTATACCTCCCACGCACAAAGTTTTCATGTAAAAACTCCGGCGCACCACCTTGTAGGTATAGCTCTCACGCACAAGGTTTTCATGTAATACCTCTCACGCACCATGCTGTAGGTATAGCTCCCGCGCACAATGTATTCATGTAATACACATTCTCCATCACGTTGTAGAGATGCGCTCCGGCGCACAACTTATTCAAGAAATATCACAACACGCCCTGTACGCACCACGCTGTAGAGATGCGCTTCCGAGCACAAAGTATTTAAGTAATAGCCCCGCACGCACCACGTTGGACAGATAGCGACTTTTCAAGACGTATTTATGTATTAGCCCTTCACGCATCACGTTGGGGAGATATGTGTCTCTTCCCCAGCTTACATTAGATGAGGCTTTGGGTCTTGGGTTATAGACTAGGCTGATTTTTCTTCCTACGTGAATTGGATGTTGTCTACATGTTACATTTGCTAGGACTGCTGGTCCCCTCTGCTTATGCCATCATGACGTCCCACACACAACTAGCTGTAAACAAATGACCCTGTTGTCGAACAAATGGCAACAATGTATCCAGTGTCGTGCGAAACACCTGGTTTTCTTGGCCAGGCCTGTGAATTCACGTTGTGTCTCTTTGTTTAATTCACGTTGTAGTTGGTTAAGTCATGAAAAACTATATGTAAACATATGAAGCTACATTCGAAGAACGGCTGCAATGTATCTATGTATAGAAGGTTGGGCACCTGTTCTTGATTTGCAAAGTCTGTAAATCCAGCATGACGGTCCACTTACGCTGTATCTAATAGAACACTGTATCAACAAATATGTATTACTATATTTAAGCACCCTCTCCACAACGTATTAAAAAAATAAAACCTCTTCACTACGTACGTTGGATTGATGTGCACCGCACTCACTACGTTTTGATGTTATAGCCCTTCACTCATCATATTGGGGAGATACGTCCCCTGCTAACATCGTAGATGATCGTATTTTAATAATACACTCTACTCACTACGTTGGAGAGGTATGCGTCTCTTCCCCAGCTTATAGTAGATGGGGCTTTGGGCCTTGGTTTATAGACTAGGTGTTTTTTATTCCTATAGTGTAGCACGAAATTTTGTCTATGCGTTATATTTCATAGAGCGCCTGGTCCCTTCTGCTTATGCTGCCATGAAGTCACACTGTCAACTAGATGTAAACACATGACGCTGCAGTCGAACAAATGGCAACACGGTATCCAGTGTCGCGCGAATCACCTGACCTTCTTTCCCAGGCCTGTGAATTCACGCTGTGTCTCTATGCTAATGACACCATGACGTGACTAACAACTAGATGTAAACATATGACCTCAAATTCGAAACAACGGCAACAATATATCTATGTATAGAAGGTTGAACACCTGTTCTTGTCTTGCAAGGCCTTTGAATCCAACACGGCAGCCACCACGGTCCATTCACTTCTAATAGAACACTGCACCAACACATATGTATTGATATATTTAATGTATCATTTGTGTGGATTATTGTACTGTGGGTTATTTATTAAGTGATCTACCCCACTCACCAGGTTTGAGAGATGCGCCTCTCTGTTCCAAATTAAATAATCAGCCTATATTGCATCATAACTTAAGCGCGTCGTGGTCGCATAGCACGCAATGGCCTCAGGCTATTGCTTAATATTTTCCCAATACCACTCTAGCCCGCCATAACGTCACTATATTTCATAGCATGTCACATCAGTTCCATAAAACGAGCTGGTCGAGGTTTTTGCGGCCGTCCGCGCTTTTAGTATAATGGACATTATGCTATATATGTGATATTGAAAACATCACTGGAAGGTAAAAAAAAAGCCAACCGTATATATGAGTCTCGTACCTCATGTACCTAACGGCGTACATCACAGCGTGAATATGTATTAAAGTACGAGTCTCGTGCCTCAGGCACATGTACCTCACAACCTCACGGCCTACCTTACACGGGCGCAAACACAATAACGCCTTCAACGCCCGCTATGGCCCTAACGACGCCCTCCACGACGGCCGCAACGCCCGTTATGACGTCGACAAAGTCTGTTATGAAGTCTGCAACGCCCGTTCCTAGGCCCGGAACACCTTCCACCGCCACAGCACACGGCGACTTTGCCGACGTCATAATACATTTTGCCGATGTGATAACTGGCGCTGCAGGCGTCATTGTAGGAGTTGCTGGTGTCATTGCAGTGTTGCGATCATCATTGGGTGTAGCGAGTATCATTGCAGGCGTTCTCCTGGGCGTTGTGTGCGTCATTATGGGCGTCAATGTGGGCGTTACGGGCTTCATTACAGGCGTTTTGGACGCTATTGCGGGCTTTGGGGCGTCATTGCGGACTTGTGAGGTACGCCGTGAAATACGAGACTCCTACTTTAATACGTATATACGCTGTGAGGTGCGCCGTTAACTACGTGGGTTACGAGACGGGAGCCTTCCTTGATGTTTTAAATATCACACGTATAGCATAATGTCCATCATAATAAAAGCGCTGACCGCGGCGAAAACCTCGACCGGTTCAGACCAGATGATGGAACGTTTTATGCATAATTATGTTGGAATGTGCGATGGAACATAGTGACGTCATGGCGGGCTAGAACGGTGTTGGAAAGATGTGATGCAATAGTCTGAGGTCACGGCGTGCTATGCGGTCACGACGTGCTTAAGTTATGATGTAATATAGGCTAATTTTTGGACAGAGGCGCGTATCTATCCAACCTGCTGAGTGGGGTGTAATGCTTATTAAATAAAAATACACAGTACAACAATCCACACAAATAATACATAATTAAATACGTCATATACATAATTAAATATACTAATACATACTTGTTGGTGCAGTGTTCTATTAGATGCAGTGCAAATGGACCGTTAGGTCTGTCGTGCTGGATTCACAGGCTTTGCAAAACAAAAACGCGTGTTCAACCTTCTATACATGGAAAAATTGTTGCACTTTTTTGGAATGTGACGTCATATGTTTACATCACGGTGTTTACGACGTCATAACTCACAGGCCTGGCAAAGAAGGCCATGGGTTTCGCGCGACACTGGGAATATTGTCGACTACAGCGTCATAACTTTACAGCTATTTGTATATGTGACGTCATGACGGCATAAACAGAGGTGACTAGAAGCCCTATCAAATATAACATTTAGACAAAATTCCATGCAAAACCATAGAAAGAAAAAATGTGAAAGGCAGGGTGTATTACCTAAATGCGTCATGAGCAGGGAGCGTATCTCTCCAACATGGTGAGTGATTGGATATTACACCAAAACGTGATGCGTGCGGTGCAGTTAAAGCTCCGATAATCATACCGTTAACATCATGAAAGTGGGCGGAAGACCTTACATTATGAAATTTAAAGAGTGGCCTACATGACGAGCTCTTTTGGCATTTTGAGAACGTGCTCTTCAAGATAAGATCTTATTGAGTTCATGATGAACTCGTGTAATGTACGTCGTTAATTCAATTCCTATTCCATTCAGTCCCAACTTACTGTCATATTTGAAATTAAAGAATAATGCATAATGACATCATGCAAATCGCGCGCCTAGCTCACAGTTTGTGGCCAGTGGCCACAAAAGTGGTTTAAAACCCATTTCCAAGAATCCTAGCTTCAGGGAATAAATACAATAAAAGTTGTCGTTTGACATTTATTTCAAACTTTCGGTTTTGTAAACTTTGTATTTACATAATTTGTCTGACATAAAGCATTCTATTCTATTCTATTCTATTAGGTATATTTATATTGGCTTAACGTGTGAATGTGTAATAACAATGACAGAACATAATATACAACTACTGTAACTCCGAAAAATGACCGCTTCATTGAGACCTATCACGAGATGACAAAGGAACCATTATTGTTGGATTATTGAGTCGCAAGGAAGTTACACTACTTGTAATTGCAGACAATACACGATGGCAGTGTGAGTCATAATGAGGCTACACTACTTGTGATTGTAGACAATTATAGATGGCACTGTGAACCATAATGAAGTTACGCTACTTGTGGTTGTAGACAAGAATAGATGGCACTGTGAGTTATAATGAAGAAATACTCCTTGTGATTGCAGAAAATTACAAGTAAGCACTGTGAACCATAATGAAGTTACGCTACTTGTGATTGCATACAATTATAGATGGCACTGTAAACCATAATGAAGTTACGCTACTTGTGATTATATACAATTATAGATGGCACTGTGAGTTATAATGAAGTCACGTTACGTGTGACTGCAGACAATTATATATGGAACTGTGTGTCCTAATAAAGTTAGCTAGGTTACTTGTGATCGCAGGCAAGTATAAGTGGCACAGTGAGTCATAATACAGTTACGCTACTTGTGATTACAGTCAATGCAATGATGGAACAATGAGTCATAATGAAGTTACCCTACTTGTGATTATAGGCAATGCATTGATGGCACAGTGAGTCATAATGAAATAACGCTACTTGTGATTACAGGCAATTAATGGCTGGCACTGTGAGTCATAATTAAGCTAAACTACTTCCGCTTGCAGATAATTATATATTGCACTGGTAGCATTAGGATATTTCAAAATATTTTTACTCAGAATGAGACTAAGATTTTAGCTGTAGTACTATGGGCAATTCTGTTGAAGAATACACATAGTGGCTACATGTACATTCGCCTTGAACCATTACTGATGATCAACTGTACCACGATAACACTTCATTTCTGTTGACTTTCTTCATGAAAAAAAATACACTGACACCGCAATACATCAACTGTCTGAGCGTTCAATGACATTCGTATTTTAAAAAATCTGGTTGATACACCGAGTTCATAAAATTAGCTATTTCCCATGATGAATCACACGAAGACTATTACAACTTTAGATAGTGCCTTCATTTGCCTTGAACCATTACTGCTAATCAGCTGAACCACAATAACACTTCATTTCTGTAGACTATCTTCTTGAAAAAATACACTGACACTAAAATACGTAAATTGTCTGAGCATTCAATGGAATTCGTATTTAAAAAGTGGATTGATACACCAAGTTCATAAATTACCTATTTCTCATGATGAATAACACGAACACAATTAGAAGTTTAGATAGTTGTTGAGGTAGTGTTGCGCCGGCTGTGGCACATTCTGTTCTCTCTAGAGGGAGTAGTGACTGCTTAAACTCAGGAAGGAACTCCGTCCAGAATTTGTGTCTACGAGAGTACAGCCTCCGGTCTATTGAAGTGTTTGTTGTTTTGTTAAAGGAAAACTTGATAAAATTCTCCGACCCAAGGTTGAACTCCGGCCAGTCCTCTGGTAAAGCAACAAATTCCCCACTATTTGGATTCCTAAAGGGGAAAATAAAGATTAACATTTGGATTAATTTAGTATGATATAAAAAATCACGCACAACATAATTGCATTTGATTAACAAGCATTGCGTGGCGATAGTGTTATTGATCGCTTGCCAATTTAAATTTGGTAATTATAAGAAAGGGCATCGATCGACTTAATGTTATTCGTCACTTTGATCCATATTAATTGTGGCGAATCAACTCGGGCCTGATTAGGATAAAGAGGCAGAAAACTTCTTTTTAAAAAGTAACCCTTAAACTGATAGACTGTGTTTATCAGTTTTATATAGATTTTGAGCTACACACGAGCACAATACGAGAAAATGGGTAATTTCTACACTCGCCGAACAACATTTCTGATTTTGGTTTTGTGAGTCTATCTACTCGTTAATGACAGCCTTTTTGGTGCTTTGTGTCTGTCTACTTAACAATATTATTTATTACCCTGTTTTCGGGATATACCTACCCACCCATGGCATTGCTTAAGATGCTTATGAACTATCTACCCACCAATCACATTGATAACGTTATGTTGGATCTATCTATACATCAATGACATCAATTACGCTGCTTATGGAGTATCTAGTCATCATTGACATTGGTTACGCTTCTTGTGGCCTACTAACCAATGTCATTGATTACACTATGTCAGATCTATCTTGTCCTCATTGACATTGGTTACGCTTCTTGTGGTCTACTCAACAATATCAGCCATCATGCTATGTTGGATCTATCTAGTCCTCATTGAAATTGGTTACGCTTCTTGTGGTCTACTCGCCAATGCCATTGATTACGCTATGTCGGGTCTATCTAGTCATCAGTGACATTGGTTACGCTTCTTGTGGTCTACTAACCAATGCAATTCATTACGCTATGTCGGATCTATCTAGTCATCAGTGACATTGGTTATGCTTCTTGTGGTCTACTCACCAATGCCATTGATTACGCTATGTTGGATCTATCTAGTCATCAGTGACATTGGTTACGCTGCCTGTGGTCTACTCACCAATGCCATTCATTACGCTATGTCGGATCTATCTAGTCCTCATCGACATTGGTTACGTTTATTGTGGTCTACTCACCAATGCCACTGATTACGCTATGTCGGATCTATCTAGTCATCAGTGATATTGGTTACGCTTCTTGTGGTCTACTCAACAATGCCATTGATTACGCTATGTCGGGTCCATCTAGTCATCAGTGACATTGGTTATGCTTCTTGTGGTCTACTCACCAATGCCATTGATTACGATATGTTGGATCTATCTAGTCCTCATTGACATTGGTTACGCTTCTTGTGGGGTCTACTCACCAATGCCATTGATTACGCTATGTCGGATCTATCTAGTCATCAGTGACATTGGTTACGCTTCTTGTGGTCTACTCACCAATGTCGTTGATTACGCTATGTCGGATCTATCTAGTCCTCATTGACATTGGTTACGCTTCTTGTGGTCTACTCACCAGTGTCATTGATTACGCTATGTCGGATCTATCTAGTCACCATTGACAATGGTTACGCTTATTGTGGTCTACTCGCCAATGCCATTGATTACGCTATGTCGGATCTATTTAGTCCTCATTGACATTGGTTACGCTTCTTGTGGTCTACTCACCAATGTCGTTGATTACGCTATGTCGGACCTATCTAGTCCTCATTGACATTGGTTACGCTTCTTGTGGTCTACTCACCAATGCCATTGATTACGCTATGTCGGGTCTATCTAGTCATCATTGACATTGGTTACGCTTCTTGTGGTCTACTTACCAATGCCATTGATTACGCTATGTTGGATCTATCTTGTCATCAGTGACTGGTTATGCTTCTTGTGGTCTACTCACTAATACCATTGATTACGCTATGTCGGATCCATCTAGTCCTCGTTGACATTGGTTACGCTCCTTGTGGTCTACTAACCAATGCCATTCATTACGCTATGTTGGATCTATCTAGCCATCAGTGATATTGGTTACGCTGCTTGTGGACTGTCTACTCACCAATGACATTGATTGTCCTGCTTTTGGACCAATGACATTGATTATCCTGCTTATGGGCAATCTACTCACAATTAACATTGGTTAACCAGCTTATGGATAATCTACTCGCCAATCACACTGATTACGCTACTTAGGACTATCTACTTACAAATGACATTGGTTACGCGCATTGTGGACTGTCTACTCTTCAATGGCAATGCTTATCCTGCTTATGGACAATCTACTCATAAATGACATTGGTTACCCAGCTTTTGAATAATCTACTCGCCAATGCCATTGATTACGCTGCTAATGGACTATCTACTCATCGATGACATTGTTAACGCTGCTTATGGACTATCCACTCACCATTGACATTGCTTACCCTGCTTGTGGTCTATCTACTCACAGATGCTATTGATTTACCTGCGTGTGGTCTATCTACTCACACATGACATTGATTTACCTACTTGTGGTATATCTACTCACAAATGACATTGATTTACCTGCTTGTGGTATATCCACTCATAAATAAAATTGATTACGCTTCATATGGATTTTTTACTCACTGTTAACATTGATTACGCGGCTTGTGAATTATCTACTCACCAATGGCATTTATTACGCTGCTTATGATCTATCTACTCACCAATACCATTGATTACGTGGCTTATACAAAACATTGATTACGCTGCTTGTGGTGTATGCAGTCACCAATGATATTGATTATCCTGTCGTGGGCCTATCCACTCACCCGTGACAATGATTATTCTGCGTTTGGTCTATCTGCTCATCAGTATTACCCTGTTTTGGATCTACATAATCACCAATGACATTGAAATTACGGTGCTTATGGACTATCGACTAATCAATGCTATTGGATGCTTTGTCTAGGACCTATCCTCTAACCAGTGACAGTGATTATTCCGCTTTGGGTCTATCTACTCACCAATGACAATATTAACGCTCTTTTGAATCTACATAATCAGCAATTACATTGGTTACGTTGCTTGTGGACTATGTACTCAACAAAAACATTGATTACCATGTTAACGGTCGACGGTCATACGCTTAATAATGATGTATCGAAAATGTGTTCCTTTTCTATAATTATATTTAATCAATCTAAGACCAATTTAACATTTTAAGAATTTTTCGACAACGAAGTTACCTTTTGTAAAGCCGCAACCCAGTCTGAAGATTAATTAACGATGATATAATTTTTAATAGGCAGTTGGATAAAAACAAAACCTGTTATAATATGTGATGCTACTCTGTTTATCATTCAACCGTTTATAACAGAGATCTTAAAAAGGACATAACATTTTCGACAGCCGGCCCCATGCATATCTATAGGCCTATCATTATCATTATTATTATTCTAGATTTAATGATTAACATAATGTAAATTATTAGTATGTGTTTATACTTTATATTGATAAACCTGTCTACGATTTGTGCTATTTGGTAAATAAATAAAATGAAATAACATTCCTTTGAATAGACTATTTCTTTGTGACGTTTAAAACCACGAGTAAAGTTTACTTTTTCTTTTTATATAAAAATATACCTCTGTGAGTTACCTCCTGTGTCCCGAAACAATGCTAGCTCTCCTAGGGTACATTTATTTGGGCGTGCCTTATAAAATTGGGGTATTCGGAGAGGACAAATTTATTTTGATTTTGAAATCTACTTGGTTCAGTACATCTAACTTGTAAACTTTACTCGTGGTTTTAAATGTCACAACGAAATAGTCTAAACAAAGGAATGTTATTTGTTGACACTGGGAAACAATCGCATCAATTTTGAATTAAACAACAAACAAATGAAGGGCACAAAGGAGAAACCGGTGATGTCAATTTTTATCAATTTCGGGGTTATTGCACCAGCCAAAAGTTGACAACATAAGGTTT
>JAVFBY010383492.1:0-15898 GCA_034781015.1 Tonicella lineata
TGGCCATTCATTACACAAAAGTCTTAATCGTAGGGGACGGAGGTTACCGGAGATAGACGATCTGGAACAAAATTGGCTAGATGTTATGACGATATTGTCCACGCATCAAATGTAGATTGACATGCTATTTATTACAATTTTACAAACTATACACATTCAAACAGTTTTCCAAGGAAAATGTGTTTTCATAAAAGGCCCGGATTCCCCGTCTGGGAAGTAGAGCACGATACTGAAAGCTACAAAGTGCGCCTTTTTGAGCCAAAGGTCTAGTCTGCGTGGAAAACATATAGGTGGTAATAAACGGATACAAAATGCTGTTGATTATGTAATGCTGTAGATACAATTTCAGATATAATACCGTGAACTGATGTCAGCCACCAGGGGCTTTGTTGGACTTTAAGCGTTACCCTGGTAAACTAGAAGCAAACGTATGGATGCCTACCGTTATATAACACAATAAATCACTTTTTAAAGAAAACAATCGGCTACTAAATCTTGCTGACTAAACTTCCGTTTGATTCGAAACATTGACAACAATTACATCTTATCGGTAGAATGTTATATTTAGCTTTTGACAATAAGATGTATATGTATTACTGGAATTATATTCAGCACAAAATGATGACATCAGGTAGCAATTATCAAGATTCAGATGGCATGGCTCTTTGCATATAGCCAGTCTAGTATATTTGTGTTTGCTATAGGATTGGTCTGAATGGCAAATTCAAATCTATATCATATATTTATGCGCGCCAGTACTTTGCATTCAGATTTGCCTGCATATACTTTTAAAACTATATTAAGATTCAAATAGTTATGACATACAATATGTGTCAATACATTTAAAATGCTACGGCTCAAGGCATTCTGTCACATTTAACATGCTTATTAATGTTATGCAAATATGAATAAACGGGGAAATTCCCCGACAATAATTAATAAATATAGGTGTGGCAGTCTTCCGAATCTATAAGGAAAATTACTTTAAATAAATGGAAGGATAAAACCCTTAAACGAACCTAGAAGATCCTGCCAATGTTGATGAAAATAAACATGAACAGAAGATATTGTTTTGCCAAAAGATCGACTAGCTCGTTACAGTGACTTGGCACCGAACGTTACAATAATATCCTCGCAAGATATACAGGTATTCTATATTTACACCATTGGCTGGGGCTGAGAAACTGTCTGCAGAAATATAACACAGAACCAACTCGCTAAAAATGTTAAACATCAGCACCACAAAACACGGCACGTGTTCTTTGTTGATGAACATATAAGATTATAGGGTGCGGTTGGGGTCTAGTTCCATTTCGTCATAGCTTTTTAAACATACCGGTTTTTCCATTTAAGGTCAGGCATTTTAACTGGATTGACGTCATCATCAACATAAGTAAGACAGTAGAGAGAAAACTGCCGCATTCTTTACGTAAACGTTACTGAAGGCACAATGGGAGTTCAACTGTACGCACTGTTTTCCTTGTTCATTCTTTTGAATGCAACAAATTCAGAAGAACCTGATATACAGCTTCTAAAACTGAAGGTTTTCGTGTACGAAAAAACCTCGACATTATCGTCAGAGGTTTCTGAAATTAATGAAAAAATCTCGACATTATCGTCAGAGGTTTCTGAAATTAAGAGGACATTGAGCCAGATATCAGAGGGCATGACTAAATCCCGGACTACAAAGTATGCAATGGAAAAACACGTACGCCAGGCTGTAAACGAAAGCCTTACAGACATTCTCTCTGAGATAATTGATGAGCATGTCAATTCTTTTATAATGACCTCTGTACGTAGCATACAAGAGGGGTTGGAGTCCGAAAAAAATGAAAGATTACGGCTCAAGGATATGGCTCAAGAATGTAAAGAAACTCTAAAGAAAACTGAATATAAAGTAGACAGGTTGGAGCATGGAGTGAAAAGTGCTACGTTAAACAGTAAGTTACTTACCTCTTTATCAATATATATATTCATGATCAAGAAGAAAAGATGCTATTTTAGCATCTCTGTATCAGTGGTTTAAGTATAATCAATTTGACAGCCTTTACTTTGGTGAACATTGGGAGCTTACCCTATATCGCCACACACTATAGCTCAGTCTGGTGAGTGTTGGCCCTGCCATGCCTGGGGGAGGTTTGTCCAATTGCTTTCTATACACAGTCTCTGTATCAGTGCCTTATGAAGAGAAAGAAATACAGCCTTTACTTGGGTGAACTTTAAGATCGCTCTATTGACGTCCTCTTTATCTCAGTCGGTAGAGTGTTGGCTCTGTTAGGCAAAGTTTTTGGTTTCGATTCCCGATGGAGGCATGTCACATTTTTTTCTCTGCATTTATAAAAATTTATATTTAAACAAATGGCGAGAAAGGCAATGTTTCTTGCCTCAACCGGGGATCGAACCCGAGACCTTTATATATTTGTTATGAACACAGAGAAAGAAAATGTGGCATGCCTCCATCGGGGATCGAAACCGAGACCTTTGGCTTACAGGACCAACACTCTTTTTTTTTTTTTGAAAGATAAACTTTATTCACAACAATATCAGAACACTACAAAGTCTACAACAAGTCCCAATAAAAACTATATATCACAGATAGAAAGGGGGACACTGATCATTACTTGGGTAAGCCTACATCTTACAAGTTACAATCTGATAATCAATTGACCATCCTTATTTATACACACAAGTGGGTTTCGAGTAAGAAAGTCTCTTTCGAATCTTATCCTTAAATCTCTCTCTACATAATAGAAAAATCTCTGTTTGATAGTGACTTTACAGTAATACTTGAATAGGTTAATGACATCCACTGATTTTCCATGATACATGACCATATTGCGAGATTTTAGGATAGAAAACCGAGCACAGCTACAAAACAAATTAACAAAAACACTATTAACATTTGGGTGTTTGCCAGGATAACCAAAAAGTATAAGTGTTTTATAATCAATGCCATTCAAGTAACTCACAGGAGCAAATTGGAATAACACTTCTAACTTCTCCGCAAAATAGGCGGAAAAAGCAGAAATAGAATTACAATCAATAAACAAATGAATTATATTTTCCTGTCCTACATTACAAATATCACACACAGCTGTATCCACCCGTCCTATTTTAAACAGCTTTTCCTTCGTAAATACGGCATTGTGGATAACTCTAAAGTCCAAATCTCTGCACTCTGGGGATTTTACAGATAGTGCTGGTAACTTCCAAAAAGGTTTAAGATCCAAATTCGCAAAAAGTAAGGCCCAGGAGTTTATACTAGCACATGGTTTCTCTATGCTCCGCCTTAAAATACAATAAAAATCTTTAGTTGTGAGCGCTTTTATTGGTTTACATTTTCCATCTATCTTTATCGTTACCTCAGCTTCCCCACAAGGTGTATCGTGACGAGCTAATTTAAACCACTCATCTGGAATACATGATTTAATTAAAGCGTACATTGCATTTACTTTACCTAAGTCAGCCTCCGGGAAAAAATCAACAATTATTTCACGAATGCCCGCTGCGGGGAGATAACCCGGTACAGTTTCATAGAGTACATGTTTTATTAAAGTCAAACCGGCCTTAATGAACATTTCAGATTTGAGAGGCCTACCATTAACATTTATTCGGCAATTGCTAAACAAAGGCTGGTGCCAAAATTGTTCTCTACTCTCAATCACTATGTCAACAAATTTAACAAAAACATCCCAGCTTCTGAACATTTCATTATAAAACAAAGGCAATTGGTTAAAGACAACATTACTATAAGATATATACAAAAGTTCATACGACAAATTCAGTCCGCCGCATCTCATCAAAAAAAGTTTCAAACAATGTTTCCATATAGTCTGTACATCAGGATTTAAAAATTTTGCCAAAAATTTAAGTCTAAAAGATTGTGCTTTGGTCGCAATGTCCTGTACATTTAACCCACCCTCTAACAACTTTTTCACAATCACCCCATAGGAAACTAAGTGAGCCCCACCCTTCCATAAAAACTGTACACAAACTCTGTGAATATCATTGAGAAATTTAACAGGTATATTCACAACTGCTAGCTTATACCACAGTTTTGAAACAATTAATGTATTTATGACGGTAGCCCTTCCGAAAATAGTCAGCTGTCGCAACTGCCAGACTTTAAGAGTACGTTTGATTAAATCTGTTAGTTCCTGCCAATTGAGTATTTCAATTAATCGCTGGTCAGACCCAAGATATACACCTAATATTTTTAAACAATCGCGCTTTATTTGAATATCACACACAGATGCACCTACATAGTTGTTTCCAACATATAACAATTCATTTTTTTCTAAATTAACACGGGCATTTGAGGCTAGACAATATTTATTTACAACTTTTAAAGTATTCTCAACAGAGTCAGTGTCAGCCAAAGTCAAGGTTATATCGTCAGAATGCTGAAAACTGACTGACGTCACATCACTATAAGGAATTGGAATACCTTTAATGAGATCAGATCGTCTAATGAGTTCACCCAAGGGTTCCACTGTTAATACATACAGCATTGCCGAAATTGGACACCCCTGTCGGACAGATTTAAAGACATTAAAAAAAGGAGTCACAAAACCATTGACTTTGACCGCACTTCTTATGTCATTATAAAATGCCTTGATCCAATTGATGAAAAAATCCCCAAACCCAAAACGTTTCAATACATCAAACAGAAAAGAATGCGAGACTCGGTCAAACGCTTTTTCCTGATCTAATTTTAAAATAAATAAGTCTAAATTATCTTGTTGTACATAAGAAATGACATCTCTAATACTTGCAATCGTATCTGCAATATCACGACCCGGTATACAGCAGCTTTGAAAAGGGGAGATAATACTCTCTATAACAACCTTTAACCTATTGGCCATACACCTGGACAGTATCTTGTAATCTACATTCAATAGTGTTATAGGCCTCCAATTTTTTAATTTATCTCTGTCACCTCTTTTTTTAAAAATTAAAGATATAATGCCAGTTCTCATTGACCGAGTTAAACTTTTACTATCAAAAATACCTTTACATACATTCAAAAAAATACCCCCCAATTCTTTCCAAAAATGAGAATAAAATTCGACTGTAAGGCCGTCATTCCCTGGGCTCTTTCCTCTTGACAATCCTTTCAAAGCTAATGCTAATTCCTCTTTTGTTAAGAACTGGTCACAAAAATTTCTATCATCCTCACTGAGGCGAGCTGTGAGATAAGACAATACGTCTTCTACAGACCCACTGTCAACATCGTCTTCAGAATACAAATCGTTATAAAATGACTGAACTTCCTTAATAATACCATCTGTGTCGGATATCAATATGCCCGATTTTGAAACCAATTGTTCTATAATTTTGCTTTCTTGCCTCTGTTTTTCCAAATTCAAAAAAAATTTAGAATTACGATCGCCTTCAGTAGCCCATTGAGCTTTAGATCTTAATATAGCTCCTTGGCAAATTTCATCTTCCAAGGCCCGTAACTCATCCTCCAACGAAAAAATAGTGCTTTGGTCATAATTAGGTATCAAGGAAGCACGTCTATATTCATGCTCTAACTTGCATTGTAGGTCAAACATAATCTGATTTTTATCTTGTTTACGTTTCTTTCCATGTAACATTGCTAATCGTTTAAACTTGTATTTTAAGTTATCCCACCAAACACATATTTCATTGGCGTATAAGGGACTTTCTTTAGCAGTGGCAATTGTGTCACAAATTTTCTGACAAAAAAAAGAATCCTTCAAAAGCAGATTATTAAAAACAAATAAACCAGGGCCTCTTTCCACTGAACACACATCGAGTCTTAAGAAAACAGTACTATGGTCGCTAAAGCTATTTCGTCTGTGATATACTGATTTAACTGTAGATGTTATATTGTTACTTACAAAAATGTGATCAAGCCTACTCTGTCTCAATACACCCTGTACCAATCTTCTCCACGTAAAACTGATTTTGTCTGGGTGTATATACCGCCAAATATCACGCATTGGAAAATCCCTAGTTAACAAATTAAATTGGTCACGTGATCTATCATGTTCCAATACCTTAGTTGCTCTGTCTATAGGTGAAAAAACAATATTTAGATCACCCACCAAAATTGTAGACACATCTTTACGAAAATAATTAGACAATTCTGTGAAAAACAAACATCGGTCATTAATTAAATTAGGCGCATAACAATTAATCACATCAAACTCTGTGTCGTCTAACTTAAGTGTCACTCTCAATATCCTACCAGCAGTATCACTTCTGGTATTGATCACACAGTCTTTTAACGATTTAGTAACAACAATAGCCACCCCACAGCTATTAAGTGTCCCGTTGCTGCAATATACCTCTCCAGTTAGTATTGGTTTGTAACTATTTATAAAGTTATTGTCCCAGTGTGTCTCTTGTAGACAAAAAATGTCAGTATTGGCAACAGAAAACAAACTATTGATTTTCCCAATTTTATCTGTACTTCTTAGGCTATTGCAATTTAAAGATCCCAATAAAACCATACTCACAAAAAGGTAAAGGTAAATAAAGCGAAAGTCAGCCATTTAAATTAGTCCTGAGAATAAGCGCTCTTTCTGTACGGTTCCATCCTTCTAAACTTTGTCACATTTGGTGAGGCGTTGATGCGTCTACTCCGCCTTCGAGTTACCTGAGTGAAGCTAGTATCGCCGTCTGTGTTTTCCCCATCTGAAATTGACTGATCCATTTTAAGTGGGTCGGGACCCCTGGAGCTCGGACAATCAGCACTCACAATAGCCACTATATCTGTTACAGCAGATTCTTCGCGGGAGTTCCCCGAATCGGTTGTTAACTCATTAACTTCGCGATCCAATTGCACGGGATTAATGTTGAGAACGTCCTCGGGCACGGGATTTCCAGGTTGCTCCTCTATTGAATGATTCACAGCTGGATCGACGTTAGCACAGGTAGAAACTGACTCACAAGCAACCTGTACTGAATGAGGGGAAATAGACACTGAACACTTACAGGAAGGTGTACCTAGCCCACACTTTTCACAATGAAGAGAATTACCCTCTGCAACACAAACACACTTTTTACCATATTTGCCACAGTATTCACAGGGTAGAGATCTGCACGCTCTAATCACGTGGCCCTGGATGCCACATTTGAAACAGACGTAATTAGGGCATTGTTTATACAAATGCTCATCTGAAAAACACATGGAACACACTTTCACTTGTCCATCATGTAGTACACGGAAATATTCTGGGCCCGATGCTGTATCAAACCTCATAGCGTATGGTAGTGACTTTAAGCCAGGCGGTAGTAACACTTTCACAAACCGGGTCCCATCGGCCACGGACGTTCCTTTATGGTACCTTCTCTTAATGTCAGAAAGAATTGTCACATCAAACTCATACATCTTATGCCTTATTTCCGAATCGTCGATATAAGAGGGCAAATGCAAAAATGAGACAAGAATAGTTCTTTGAGTTACCTCAATAACCTCAAACATCTCACCTTCAATTTCCAGTCCGTTTATCAAAATATTCACCGCCGCTCTGTCCACAACCGTTATTTCAAAACAATCAGCCTTAGGCACACAGGCTAGAATAGCACCTAGCCCACATTCTACTTCCACCGCCTCGATCACCACACCCGCGCTCTTTTTTTCCTATTTAATATCAGCTTTACCGTAAACTCCTTCATAAAACTTGCTTTACTTCTTCTCGGGCCACTGTCCACCGACACTCCATTTGAACCGCCCCTTGGCGAGGCCATAATTCCACAATAGCTTAGCCACAAGCCATAAGGAAGTATTAGCATCTTACTAAGCCACCACTGCACTGCTACAGCAATGTGACGATAAAGTATCTAAATCTAAGCCCATGTGTAAATGCAAGAGTTGTCGTTCGCTGCTCCTCAAAGCAAAGCATTCCATTGGCTGTATATCATCACATGATCATTTTGCAAATACGAAAATATTGTGCAGGAGTTTGCAATCGATCATATGATAATATAACTATTGCAATGACATCTTAAAGCATCTTTTCACTCGTTCCTCGTGGGCCCTGCGGCGCGTAAATAATGCTCGTCGCTGTGAAGTAATATTGTATACTCGTTCCTCATGGGTATATTAGATAAGATCGACTCTCTCACATACACCAGATTTAATGTTAGTATGGTAATTCATAGGATGGAACAAATTTCTACTGTTTTTCATATGCTAGTTTTTGAAAACCAGTTTAAACCTAATAATTGAATGTTATGTTCTGGATTTAACAAATTATGCTTTAAACTGATGTGATGTTACCAGTGGGAATTCTATTTAGTTGCCTAATTTACGAATTTGCATTCGGTCATAGGTTTACCTGTGCTGGTGTGACTTAGTTTTGAAATATATTACAGTTATTACTTGATGATACATCTTCAATGCAAATAAATATGGCTGTATCTTGACTACAATGTATTACGATAAAATCATTTCCCACTCGCCGAAACAGTTGTTAACGCTTCTCAGGATCGAATGATTCAGATATCTACTCAATAAGTTAAACTATTTTACCCTGTGGTCGACCATTGTTATTACTGTTCTTCTTATTTGCTTCGGAACTCTTTGGTCAAAGGCTAGACCGAATCTAATGGAATTTGGCAGAATGTGCATTTAGAATCAAAGTTTATCTACTTGGAAGGTTTGTGTTGATTGTTGTGTAGATTGTTTAAGAAGCGAGTTAAGCTGTGATGGATCTGGGAAAACAACATCAGGCTGTATTGCTGCTACAAGCTGGTGTGATACTAAGACGGACTGTCCTAATGGAGAAGATGAGATATTTGAATGTTGTGAGTATAAAGTTTTGGTTTAATATAAATAAATATAACTCGTGTTGCCATTGGTTGCATAAATACATTTACTTAACTCTATATAAAATGATTTATTTCTTTTCTCCCTTGATACTAAAGCACAGTTGCAATTTTCCACTTGGCATTGTATATGATACAGACATATGGACTTTTACCAGGGGGTAATGCTGTGATGTTGACCCAAAGGAAAGATATTGACCGAGGTGCTAGCCGGGACAATATATATTCTCGGGTAAATATCATAGCATAATCACCTCGTAAAAAGGTCCATAAGTGTTTTATTTTATAAAGAATTCTAACATTAACATAACGACGAAGACTGTTTTCTTTTTGGTTGGCGGTCGTGGCGGCTCATTATCATGATATGACATAGCCACGTCACCACGAATGAACCAATCACATGAGGATCATTTATAACGTCTATAATAATATATTTTACCTAAAGAACATGTTAGATTTAAGACGAGCTATGATTGCGGAAAAAAACAAAAACTAAACTAGTTTGACGGTAACGGTCATTATAAAAATGACAGATTTAATGAATCTTATGCATTTCTTTTAACCAGACAATTACAATTAAAGTTAATGAGTAATTTTGAATTCCGCAAAGGGCGGAGAGTAAGAAAGAGAACACATCTAACAGTGACAGCTGTCATAATCCCGCCCGAGGACTGTGACCAAACCGTTCGGATAAAACCAAAATTAAATTACAAACCCAACCATGGGCTGTCAAGGATCCACGTTCAATCCCAAAGGAGCAGTCAAATTCTTGCCTTCACTTTTAAACCATTTCATCAGTGGCATGAATAAGAAAAAAAAGTTGCATGTTAAAACAGAACTGTTATTGCATGTTGAGGCTATTGACTAGTTGAACTATTTAAGTGAAACATTTAACAACAACAAAGTAGTTAAACATCTTTTCAAACTTAAAAATGACTCACATGATACCACTTAAAACCAATAAAATAAACTAGTACCCTAAGGCTTATTAAATTCTGACTTTCATCAACATAAGTTTATAAAACGTACATTTTCGATTCAATAACATACACTTCAAATTTGCCATTAATACCAGGGGCAGTCAAATCCATTTTGTGAAAATCCCTATAAATGCATATTTTGGAGCAGTCAAAGTCTGAACTGCTGTACATATATACAGCACTCCTCAAATTCTGGCCTCCTATCAACAAATTCCGGTATTTCATTTTATAATTAGTAGCAGTCAAATGCTGGCCTTCTGCTGATAATTAAATCCCAGTGGAACCCAGACTGACAGTGTGCCATGTTAATTGGCAAACCTACATTTTGCGACCATAAAATGTTAGTTACAACCCTGTAATTCTAAGGTCGCGATTTGTTTATGTATGTTTGGCTGGGACATGCTGGAGAAAACGTCTACACGAATGTAACGTTTCAATGCATCTGATTTACAACGACACATGTTTGTATAATCGCCTCTGGGACACCAATTGAAGCAACTGTTGTTGCGACGACTGTTCGCGTGGTATTGTGAAATGGGTTGACCGTTTTGTTTAAGAGCACTGCAAAGAGTTTCTGCAACCTATTTGTACGTAACCGGATTATTGTTTGGTTGCTGAAACAAGGGGACAGCCTTATGACGAGACTGATTCAAATCTTGATGGAGTGTATGCACTGGGCAAGTGATAGTATTCTTTGAAATTGGAATACTTATAGAAACAGGCTTATGGTCACTGTGTTACTAGTGGTTAATCACCAATGACGACAGATTTACTAAGTTCTTAGTTTAGTTGTAATTTCAAATAATATAATGTCTGTTAGAGAGTTTTATATTAAGATGTTATGACAATATAAGACCTCAGTTGTATATATACAAATGATAAGAATTCCCTTTAATGTTATTAACGCAGTGGACGATTGTTATACAGGAATTCCAATTTACACATATATCGCCGTGGATCAATTTGTTTACAACGCTAGCAAAATACAACTGAATAATATACTGAGACAAATACACGATTTCAATTATTAAGTATTTAATTTATAAAAGCCGGCAATCTATCCAACTTTAAATTTAACCTTAAGTTATAAATTACAGAATTGGCCCTGTCCAAAATCCCAAATGCACAGAAACTTCTAATTTACTGATTGACTTTAATACTCATCATAACTCTAGACTCCAACTCTAAACTCTAACTGTTAACTCACTTCTTATTGAAATTTACAAGTCTTTATAACCCCAAGTACACAAATAACCCAGGTCTAATTTGATTGGCTAAAGTTTCAACATCCACCAATGAATATAATCCCATATATAAGGAAAACGCCCATGCCACATCAAGTGACAACACATGGCTTGAAAGGAATGTAATATAATAGTTTCCAGATGCCATTTATGCATAGTTGAAATAAATTTAAATATAAATATGTCCACACTTCATAACATCTGTAGTGTTTTATGGAGTCACTGTGAACTCCCCTACTCTAAGGAAAGCATGAAAACACAGCAATAACATGGCAGCGACTCTGGGAAGAAGATGGTATTATGTGATGAAAATAGTTTATAATTTGTCCAAAAATGGGAAGAGTGATTGGGAATCGCATTTCCTGCCCTGGTCGTTGTGATTTCACTTTCTTTAATATTTGTTCAATATCAATTAAAACACTCTGTAGGCCTTGTTTTCAACTGTATGTGTAAAACTTAATGCTGACATGGTTGAATAAATGTTTGATGCACTGAGCTTGTGAACAAAGAGCAATGAAATGTACTAAGCAAACTTCGTAACATTGATGTTCATGAAGAAATTAATAGTATACGTACTACAAAAATTATCGGATTGGCAAGCAAACAAATTACAAGATTACGGAACTAATAAGGCTACGTGTCTGAAAATATGAAAAATTTCAAAAGCCCTGCCTCAGATGGCTACACTGCATTTTTTCAAAATTGTCTATAAAGATATTGGCAAATTCCTATTGAGATCCTTAAATAATGGATATTCTAAAGGACAGCTATCCCATACACAAAAAGAAGCTGTTATAATCTGTCTTCCTAAAGGATAAAACCCCAAACAGTTTCTAAAGAATTGGAGACGAACCTCGTTTTTAAATGTAACTTATTAAATAACATCTGTGTAAATAGCTTTTAGAATGAAATCTGGTTTAGATTGTCTGATTTCCGAGAGTCAGTCAGGTTTTATGTCTGGACGATATTTTGAGATGACACTGCTGTGTTGCTAGATGGCTCGGAGTTATCTCTGAATGAATATCTTGAAGTATAAGCCTAGTTTGCCAAATTATCCGGTCTAAAAATAAATATCCCAAAAACAAAATCAGTATGGATTGGATGACGACAATTTTGTGGTGGGACGTCAAGCCATCGATATGAATTAGACTGGAGTCGATGTCGTTTTTGTTATCTTTGAATTCAGTTTTCCAAATATTTTAATGATACAATTAGATTCAATTTCCATGCAAAATAAGCCGAAATAGACTTGCATGTCAAACATTGGTCCAAAAGGAATTTGACTCCGTTAAGGCAAAACAACTGTTCTTAAGACCCTAATAATCAGTAAACTTCATCACTTATTTTTTTATCTCTCCCTAATCCCTTAAAGGATTTCTTTCATAACTTAAAATGTTCTTAGTATAAATTCGTATGGGATTCGAAACCAGATAGAATTAAAGGTGAAATTATTAGACAACCATATTACAATACATGGTCTTAAAATGATAGATATGAATAATTTTGTGACCGCATTAAAATCATCTTGGATTCAAAGACTACTAACAAATTCTAGCCAATATAAACAACTGTTTGAAATAAACGTCATGCCAACAAATTACTTGATTAAACAAGAAGCCTGGTAGGCCTTTAGGCGCTCACATCTGTTTGGACAAACATATGCTGATGTTATAACACTGCTTAGATCATGACCAACTACTCTGGCAATTTTTGATTTTGTTTTAACATGCCTATAATGACGATTAATAATCAAAGGTAGCTATGATTATGACCTTTCATCAACATAACACAAGACATTATGTCCTGCTTTCCAAGTTTCTATTAGATAATCAGCTGAGCTTTGTGTAAGGCTGAAATCAGGATCCGAATCTGTCTTTGTTGAGGGTAATCCCGTTTGCGTCTTAAGGGTAAGGAAGTCCGATGGAGTTATGGTAATACCTGAGTTGATGTCATCGTCGATGTATACCAATGGGCGACAATTTACAACAGCTTGGGTTTCTTTTAACAGAGTTTGTTGTTGTATAGTAGCCTACTAAGTAAGTTTTTTCCAAGTGATTTTCTTCAACATCTTTTAACAACCCCAACAAATCTTTCATAAAATCCCCCCATGCAAGGGGCGAGTTCAGTGATGAATATCCACTGGATACCTTGATTAACTATGTAGTTTTTTTATTTCTGGATCTAATGTCACTTTTTTCCACAAAATATCGATAACAGTTTTTGCCAGTTTAAATTGTGCTGCATTGTCAGACAAAATTTGCGTTGGTTTACCACGTTGAGCCACAAATCGTCGAAAACACATAAGAAATTGATCAGTTGTCATGTCAGGAATAAGTTCTAGATGGACGATTCTCACGGCCATACATGTAAATAAACATATCCATACATTAGTTACGTCACCGCGGTCTTTTACATACAATGGGCCGAGATAATCCAGTCTGGTGTAGGTGAATGGGGCGGATTGCGTTACTCTGTGTTTTGGAAGTGGGGACATAGATGGAGGTCTGTAAGCGCCACCTTCAACTCTACGGCAAACTTGACAATTTCGTAGTACTTGTTTAACACATAATCGTCCTTGCAGAATCCAAAATTCTTGGCGAACATGAGCTAACGTTTGAGATACACCACAGTGAAGAATATTTTTGTGGGCACTTTGAATTACTAACTTTGTGAATGGGTCATCTTTATGAAGTAACAATGGGGATGGCAGCTTGTGGGAAATCAGTATTCTGTAACTTTCCTCGACATCTCAGTAATTTGGAGTTATCTTGTAAGTTATCTTATCTTCCTAAGTAGTCTTTTAATTGATTTTTCTGTCGGTTTCTAATTGCTTGAAATACGTCAGAGAAGTGATTTTGATCCACAAATATTTTACATTGGACAGTTCATGTGAAAGAAGGGGTCCCGTCATTGGTTTCTGTTTTCTTACAGTGTTAATAAATCTAATGCAACAAGCAGTCACTCGTAAAAGTCTAGTAAGGGATGAAAAATGTTGAGCTTGAATTCCAAATGGATTTTTAACATCGGAGAGGCCCTCCTGAGCCACAAGTTTTGTTTCAAATAACTCTTATTTTGCAGTTCTTTGTCAAAAGTGCGTTGATCAAGGGAGGTAGTTGGGGGCATATTCCATGTTGGCCACTCGTTTTGATTCAAAGTTAACCGTTTAGGACCATACCACCAGGATTTAGTTTCTAATTGTTCAGTAGTTGACGGTCTTGTGACAATGTCAGCCGAGTTGTCTGTTGTGGAAACCTATCGAAATTCAACACCTTTTGATTTCTTTATTTCTTGTATCCGATTGAGAGCTGTTTGTTAGATTGTAACCTCTGGAGAACACATTGTGAATCAGTCCATAGTACTTTGTGATGTAAGGAAATCTTCAGTTGATTTGAAACGAATCGTAGAGCTCAAACTCCTATTAAACTGCCAAAAGTTCTAAACGAGGAAGTGTAATGTCTTTAAGTGGAGCTAGACGACTTTTTGAGAATACAAGATACGTTGTTTTGTACTCACCAACAGTCACATGTAGATAAACTGCAGTTGCATAGGCTTGTATGAAAGCATCACAAAAACACAATAATATGTATGTAGCTGTCTGTGCGTCAGGTTAAGAAACTCCGACGAAGCGTGGAATTTCTTGAGATATTTCTCTCCATAGGTTTTTATTTGTGTCCGGCAGAGGTTTATCCCAGTCTAGTTTTTCCATCCACAGTTTTTGAAGAAATGTTTTCCCAGCCAAAGTGACAGGAACGAGGAATCCAAGGGGATCAAAGATGGAGGATATAAACTTTAGGACTGTTCTCTTGGTGAGGCATGCCGTCACTGGAAGAAGAACTGGAACTACAAAAGCATCAAGTGATAATTGCCATTGAATACCGAACACATTTAGTGGGTTTACGTTTATCTTGACCATTCTCTGGTATAATTGTTTTAAGTTCATTTGAATTAGTAGCCCCATCTCTCAAATTCATTGAAGCTTGTTTGAATATGTCTTTACTTTGTTCGTAGAATTCTTGAGCCTCTACTAAGCTATCACAACCAGTAATCACTTTGTCGACGTATGTATTTTGCTCAATTTTAGTTGCTGTTTCAGTGCCGATCTGTTGTAGGTGATGAGAAATGGTAGATGCTAGCAGAAAGGGGCTTGATTTCACACCAAAAGGAACACGACAAAAACCTATAAATGTGGGTGTTATTGTTTATATTGGGTTGTAATCCAACTTGCAGAAAGGCTTTCTCAATATCTGATAAAATTCCTATTTCAAACAGCCTAAATCGGATCAATAAACCACACAAGTCTTTGAGCATTACTGGTCCACGATAGAGGGCTTCATTTAAACTATTAGAGTTTCCAGTTTTAGTTGAGGCGTCATAGACTACTCTTACTTTAGTTGTTGTTTTGGTAGGTGTTAAAACAGCATGATGTGGTTTATAGTGCTTGGTTGTGCTAGTTACTTTCTTTATTATACCCTTTTGTTCTTGGTCTCTAATGACGTCATCATCTTTCTGTAGAAGGTCAGGATTTGTGTTCAAACGAGCAATCAGTGATTTTAATATACCATATCCCATAATTTTCCAGCATTTTAGGTGGATTTCCATGCCCAAGTTACAAAATATATGTTGTTCTCTGAGTATATGGTGTTTTGAAAGTTTGTTATAGCTTGGTCATCACCACAGTCTTAGAGAATCGGAAATGCCAATTGTTTCAAGGTTCCAAAATTTATCTAGATTTGGTTTAACAGGAAGACAGTCATCTGGAGATGTGAAGAGTTGAGTTTCTGAAGGTAAGATTTCTCCTAAGGTAAGTATTAACATGCTAGGTTCAGTTATCTCCCTTTGTTTATCTGTGTTGTCTACTCTGCCAGTTAAAAT
>JAVFBY010383603.1:0-15898 GCA_034781015.1 Tonicella lineata
ATGTTTGTTCTATTTCGAGGAATTAAATCAAATAGGATGAGTTCATCGCTCATTATACAACAGGTATTTCATTGTTACGTTCCTTTATTCACTATTTGAAGATATTGAAGTAAAGGCCAACCATTACTGGGCTTTGGCTTTGACCACCATGAAACACAAAGTTGGATATACGTATAGATTTTCACAAATTTTACGACGCCATTTTAGAAAAGAAGTAGTTCATTGAGATGTGTCTTAACATGTAGTAAAGATATATTTGTAATACATAGTGTCACTTCATGGCACATGTACATGAAATTGCATTTGATAACAGAAATATGCATCTTAATTTTGAGAAAAGTTTACATATAAAAGCTAATCAAATCTAAAAAGATAATTTTTGTACTGGTATAAGTGATACAAGATTCAATATTTCTCACTTAATATCAGGTTAATTATTCAAGACTATGTTGCAATATTTGCGGACTGATAAAAAATTGAATTTCAACTACATTATGTACCAGTTCATTTGAACTGCTATTGTAGCTAGAATTATTGGAAAGCCAAGGGGAATCCCCCAGACTGACACGATTCTATAAATATATATAAAACAAGTGGAACAGGATCTCCATGAGCTGAGCCCTGTCCCATGCTAGCCTCAATCTGCTAGCTGTAAGGTTTCTAATAATATGTGCACAAGCATAGGCAATATTAATTTCTTCATGGACATTTTTAAATTTATAACTCTTCGGGGGTACAGTATGTTTTAAAGAGTGAACATATTGACGACTCAAAGACGAACAGTAAGTTTTCAACATGCAAAGCATTCATATAGCGTTTCACATTTCTGTTGTGTTGCGTTTATTCACTCTCGCATTCCCTTGGTTGGTTGGGTGGGTGGGAGCTTTCTGATGTCCCAGTTCTGCTTGAGCTAAGCAGGAAGCAAAATTGTTAGTGGATTTTTTCCTGTCCTTGTCCTGTCTCATCTTCTATGTTGAGAATCAGTTGGCATATAAGTAACCTCGAGTATGATAATAAAACACAAATCTGTAGCAGCACACAATTCGACAAACCTTTTTAAAAAATAATATGTAGAATTAAGTGGGTTAAGTAGATACATTGTTAAATAAGCCACTTAAAACTATAAAATTCTGAATCCTGTTTAAAAGATTAACTATTAACCCTGTTCAAAGAATCCTGTTTTATTTGTGGTTAATCAGTGATATTATTAAGATAGATTTGAATTTGGGAATTTTCTCTCTGTTCAGCCAATCAAACCATGGCAAATAATTTATCATATTATTTTGACAAATTAAAAACGTCTTCCATAACTAACTCTCTGTGACTGTGATTTGATAAACAGACATTTTATTGGATTTTGGCTGACATGAAATCGTTGAAACAATGGTGACAAAGTCAGACATGTGCAAATCATCCCTATTACCTTGTGACCATCACAGCATAATCTAAATGGGTTAAAAGACAATAGACATAAAACACTAGAGAAATTCTTACAGATATAAATGTATACTTTGCTCCACTTATTGTTCCTTCCTCTAAAACTGTATTTGCTGACCAAGGCCTTATCGACTCTATTAAATGTACAATTACTGATGAAGTGGATAGTTAGTTATCTTTGATAACAGATTACATGTCAACCTGATATTGACCAGGACTTAAAATGTATGTAAGACAATGAATGCAAACAAAACTAGTTAAATACAAGATCTCACCTTCTTATATAATTCACTCCTGCTGTGGTAATTTTTGAAGGTTACATGTACTTTGATATATATTTCTGTAGTAAAACATACTAGCACAGGAAAGTTAATCAAATAAACCAATAAACGTCATGTTCTATTCATCAAGTTTTAAATGAACTATAAACTCAAGTTTTTATATGGTTGACTTACATGTACATACAGAGAAAATAACATCTACTTATAACATGTATTTGACAAATGTTGTTAACCAATCTAAAAAAAATAAAATAAAAATACCTATAAATAAAAGTCCCAGGTTCAATCCGTTGTGGAGGCATGTCAAATTATAAAAAGAGTAAATATATATATATATATTTGAAAAAGTGTATCACACTGGCAAAGGGTAGTCAAAAATGACAAATCATCATGTTCTTTATTAACTCTCAGAGACAAGTTTTCAATGGACTATAAGTTTGAGTAATCATGGGTGAGTTACAACTCGAGAAGTCAACAATTATATATACATTATATAGCATGGTCGCTCAAAGTTCTGTCACCATTTAACAAATGGTTTAAGTATGTTCATAATACAACATATACGTTGGAATAAAATAGAAAATCAATGTTAATCTAACGTACACAAACTCAGAGAAATAGTTCATATGCAAGGTATAGACTTTATACTTCAAACTTTATCTTTAATATCTTAACCTTCAAACATTTGTGGTAAGAGCAGTATATGGTTTGAAAAGTATCATATTGACAAAGCTCTGAAGGAACAGTAATTTTTCAACAGAACATTTCTGTGGTTTTAACTTTACTGTGTTTATTTTGTTTTCCTGTTGAATACACCGCTGTCATAAAGTGAAATAACCTCGAACACGGCGTTAAATACAAAGTAACCAATCAATCTTAACTTACAAAGTTAGGAATACAATAAGCGTAAAACTTTAAACCACTGCTTGGGATAGCATGCATATAATGTACATCCAAAATATTCTATAGTCCAGAATGTTAGATTGTAGGCATTTTAGGTTTATATAATTTTAATGAAAAATCTTTTTTAAGCAGTAGTAAATTCTTGGATGTGCGTTATCGTCGTGAAAAAGAAAAGAAAGCACTGAAATATTCTATTCAAATGACACTTTTACTTCAGTTACGTGATGTTACTGCCAGTGATCCTTTAAGAAGTGTAAACATCATAGTATTTAAATATTTATTTATGACATAATTTATTAGAATTTTATACGTCTTTTTTTAGAATTCGTAATAAATGTAGCCTAAAACTGTTTCGTGACGTGAGTTTTTAAATAGATTGTTGAAAGCTTGGAGTTATTTTCCCATATTCTGCTTTAGAATCTCATAAAAGATTGTTACATAGCTTTTTGTGAGCTTAATTAAAATGTGAAGTAACAAAGGAATCTACTAACATTGTCTTTTAGTTATTATTCAATCTAAATAGATTTTCTATTTTTTAAATAATTTGTTATATTAAAATTTGAAATTTGAATTAAACTCTTATGATCATTTATGTTATTGGCTATTTTCCTTATTTTGGCACGCAACAAATTTGTTAAAAACATATCAGTGTATTCCACTACAATCAGTAGTAAATAATATACTGTGTATTTCATTTTAATCAGCTTATTTATTTGTTTATTGATATCCTCTGTATGACCATGTTAATAATGGTATTAATGTTTAATTAAAGCCCTAATGTTTCACTAATTTCATTCAATTAATTGATAAATATTTTGGTTGCTTTTAACTCAAAATATAGTCTACCTGTTTATTATAAGGAAGAGGTTCGCTGCATTTTAAAATTAGACTATCTGTTCATATGCATTAGGATTACCACCGAATTATTTAGCATAATCAAGTGGTGTCAAAGAACGATGAACAATTCATTAAGACTGTATACTTCGTTTTTTTTAAACCCTCCTCAGCAGTGACATTTAGAGAGACCAACAAAGTATTTATAAAAGAAAATACGCAAATTAACATACTTATAAATATAAAATTAAAACAGACTATTGGTTAACATTGAAACTTTGTAAAATGTCACTCATTAAGTTATCTTACAGTTAATAAAATATATGTTTCTTATGTCTTATGCAAGTCGTTTCGTGTACTATACATGTATATGTATTTTTTATTAACTTATTTTCTTTACCACGTGAATATTAAGTCTGATTAAATATATGGTATAATAACGACTCTGAGTACAAATTCTTAAAAAAAAATTTGAACAACGTACTGAACACCTCCGTAAGAACGATAAAATAAAGTTTGCATAATTATAATATAATCATGGTATATTGAGACCAAGTAGGAAAACTCTCTTTTATTAATACTGTTGTAAATTGTTTTAATTTTCGTTTCGTTTAAATATACACGTACAGGTAGTCCTTGCTATACTAGTTACATTGTGTATCTCGTGTATTGTGTTTAATTGTTTATATACTGTTAATGATGATACTGTATTTGGTTGTCTAATGATATATTACTAGAAAAATATAATGCTAAATAAAAAAGAATATTGCATATACCCAGGCACATTTTTATCCAAACGGTCGAGTTTTGGTTAAACTTGGTAATCAAATCAATACACACTCAATTAATTTAAGTGTAAAATAATTAAAACGGGGCGTAACTTTTCTATAAAAAGGACTGTTATAACTAGAATAGCGGATAACATAAATAGAATTTAGGAAGCAAAAATAGTATGTCACTTTCGATATTTTATTTATATCATTTTGTAAAAATAATATTTTTTTTATGCAATACGATGGCCGTTTACAAGATGCTTTTATTGAAAGTGGAGCCTAATTTAAACAAAAATTTTTATTTTCATATTTTCAAGATTGAATTTAGTAAAATAGTTAAACATGCTAGACGCTCAATTTAATTGGAACCAACTCAATATCAAGCTAACATCCGTCCATCCCATGTCAAATTATCCTATTTTACCAAGACTTTCCATTTTAAAATAAAAATAAACCTTAAAATATTGAAAATAAGTATTTAGAGGAGTTTTTCTTAATTGTGTTTATATCATACGTTGTCAGTCTCTTGTTAATAATTTAATATTTCGTGTAAACTTTTCTTACTTAATATTTGGTTTAAATGTAATAAAATATAGGACTATATGTTGCATTATACGATCGAGCGTTAGTATACCATTTATTCAATATATATATATGTTGTTTCTTTTTTTTAAATTTATTTATTTTTACTATTTTTACTATCTAGGGGGGTACATTTTATTTTTTAATTAAAGTAAGCATTTCATAGGTTGCGAGAATGTATTATACGATGTGGTTAAATGACACCTTTGGGTCAATAACCGGGTAAAATTCTTTATTAACGTAATTAATTAAACTACATTTGTTATAATAACTCTATGATAATTATCCCACAATCTCTTATATAATATGAATTATTTAATAAAGATGTCAATGCATGGCGCGTCGTGCAAATAATTACTTAACCTTTCACATTTATTTTTTTTATATCTACCAATGTGTAAGAGCGAAAATGTGTGAATATGCATGAACATATCCTAGATCTGCTTGGATATGCAACATCGCACTAACCCCTGTTCATTGGTAAGCATAAAGGGTAAATAAAGTTCAAATGTATACAACTACATTTTATGTTTTCGCTAATTAGTGCGCGTTTGCCATTTTCAGCGCCTATAAAATGTTCTCTAGGCTGAATTTCGAAGTCAAAAACAGAAAGAAAAAAAAAACATGCTAGAAATAATGAACACATACCTGGATTATACGAACATGAGATGCTTGTTCGGTTTTTTTTTTTACCAGAGTACGCTCTTCTCGTTAATTAGTGTTCCCGTGGCCACAATATCCACATTGGCACAAACTGGAAAACGGTAACTCCATTTAGTAGTATCTTTATCTGATCCTGACTGTACCTCGCATGTTATTTGCAGAACACGTTAAACAGCTATGTTGTCTACTGCCGAATTGCAGATGCTAATAAACCTAGACTGGGATATAGGATATAAACTCTAATTTAGCAATACTGGGGGACATTTAAACTCTTCCGTTTATTTTTCTATAAGGCCATAAAACTGGTCAGGGCCCATAAAGCTTCTCCCGTATGGTTATAGCTCGTATTTTAAGTTTTATTGTATCTGGGTGACATATAGCCAGTCCCCCTACCGGCTTTGATCCTCCGACTTTTCTACCACGTGTTCCTATTTAAAAGTGTTAAGACAAATATCAGACAAGCTTGATTTCACCCTATTTAAAATTATGCAAATTTTATTTTCTTACTGCAGATTATTGGGCAAAATCTGACGAGGTGTGTAAATTAATGCCCAGAGATTCCACAAAGCTGTGATATGGCTCCTTAAGATTTTAACACATTGGCTACTGCATTGATATAGTGTCATAATCTCTCCTAGGTTAAGGTTGCGTTTTTGTCTTCGGATTTTGTCATTTATTGTGACCATTACTACAGCCATGGTATTGCGGTGAACATTATCCGTTCTTTAAATGGTCAACCCACAGAGTTAATGGCCATTTTGACCAGACGCCGGTTTGGTAAGCAGTCTGACGACCAGCTTTGTGGTTAACTGGTCAAACCATGCTTCACAACCAAATAATCCCAGCCTCGAACGTCTCACAAACAATACCTACATTTACCTGCTGCAGTTGTGTGTTTATCTGAGGTTATATTTTTTTATCCACAACTTGAAAATTACATTCATCAAAATATTAAAATTGCTTTTTAAAAATGTGCATTAAGGTAGAATTTATAATTTGCCGTATAGTACATTTTTAAACTGAGCTGAATAAGCACAACAAATCGCAATCTAAAACTGCCAGAAAGTCTTTATCAAGAGCGTTTGACAGTAAGTTTTCATTAACTGCAGATTTACAGTTGAATAAACTGTATTATGACGCAATTTACACCGGTTTCAACTGTATTTAGTCTCTATTTACAATGAATTTAGATGTACAATTACTAACATTTATCACAGTGTATGCAAGCCTTCGCCGGAGATCGAACCCGCGACCTTTGACTCGCAATGTCAACACTCTACGAAAAGAGCTGCGGAGGCCGAGTATTTACCAACGTAAAGGCTGCCAATGTATCAGTATATATATTTGTATAAATGCAGAAAAAGAAAATGTGACATGCCCTCACCGGGGATCGAACCCGAGACCTTTTGCTTAGAGGGTCAACACTATAGCGACTGAACTATAGAGGATGTCGATAGATCAGTATACTTATACATAATATATTATTTGACTATTCCACATATTCTAGGTATACTATGTAAACCTATACACATGTAGGTATAATAATGCTCGAGGCTTAATACATTTCATTCGTTTATTTGATAGATAGGCGACTCCACATGAGCCAATCAAGTCTCGACAGACAGCCCCCTTTTATACCCGGCAATCTTTTTCTTCAATATTGACTTTATAACTTGTAGCTGTCCAATCGCATTTGATGATGTTTAAATTAAAATTTAAAAAATTGTAGTTATAAAACGGCTGTCTATTATATCGAAAGTTGCTGGTAAATAAATATTTAATGTTAAATAATTATATTTGTAAATCATATTATAGCGCGTTTCAAATTACGAACTTATTTGTTTGTCTTTATTTTAGGGCATTAGGATACAATAGTCGCTCAATAAACAGTTTGTTAACATACTAAATGTAGCTGGTCGATACGTATGGACAAACGATGTGTGTAATAAAACATCATTAATAATATAAATCACTGAGACAGGACTCAGACCACACTATACATGTCTTTTGATACTATAGTGTGTATGCTTTCGGGACCAAAAAAAACCCCAACCTATTTGATGTTAGATTGCCATGCTGACATAACCATATATACTTAGGAATATTAGGCCACCCTAGTTATCACTAATGAGGCTAGAGGGCAGAACATCAACACAAAACTCTGTAACTTACGAGATCTCAGATAAGAATATCTGCCAAGAGCCACTGAATTATGAAATATGTCTGCTTTAAAAAAAATCATATCTATTTCAACTGAAGATGTTCGTAATAGACATAAATTAAAATTTTCGCTCACGAACAGAAATAAAAATAGAAAATTTTGCTGTACATATTAACAATAAATAAAAAAGAAAAAAATTAGGAATCAAAACTAGTCGTATTATACACACTTACGTGATGAGTGTGTTTGTATAAAATAAATTTACTGGTATATATAAACCGAAATTATTTATTTCAGTTTATACCAATTTGTTGATATTTAATTATATAGACTGAATTAAAAGTCTACAACTGTTCAATTATTAAATATTTTTGAATGGAAAATTTGAAAGGATAGATCTTAAAATGTGTGTTGTCTTACATGTATACAAAAATTATATAAATCGCGAAGCGTTTACTATAATTTAATTTGCTGTGGGCTTTTCTCCCAGTAGCTTCTGATCCGATTTAAACATGAAATGCGATCGACTTGTGCCATAAATAATACAGACGGTTGCGTAAACTGAACAAATGCTATCTGGTAAATGTTCGGAGTGACAGTTTATAACAGTAGCATTTGATAACAACTAGATTCGGACGGTGAAGACAAAAATACTGACAGCCACGCCTTCCAAATATAAACATCCAATAATTATATAAGAAAAGTCTGACAGCATTCCGTGCAAATGATTGAAGAATTCTTCACCCAGCCACAAAATTGATGCAACACAGACACAAAGTTTATTCGCGAAAATCTAACATGTTAGGCAGATTGTCGCCATGTGGAAAATGCAGATTACGTTTGTTGACGACAAGGCGTGAACGTGTCCGTTGAATTATGTCCCTGTTATTTTCTGATAAAATAACTGCATGAACTAATGCTAATGAACGTCGCAGTTTGGAGAAAAAATCTCTTAGTTTAAGTAAAACAAAATAAAGTTATCCAAATATTTAAAAACAAATTGTAAGATGTTTTTAATGTTTGAAGGTACATTTATGTTATTTGATAAAAAACGGTTTAAACCTAGGCTAAATATGAAGTCAAGTTACAGATTTATTAAAGCAAACTAACTGTGTAGCATAATGGAAATATAAAAAAATATAATATAAAACAGCTAAATAAATATATATTTTTAAAAAATAAATAAAAACATGCATATTCTTTCCGATACATAATTTTCATGGTAAAAATAAGCTTTTTCAACAGTCTTTCATTTTAAAATCAAACATAAAAATGCAAAGGCTAGATTTTCTCCTTTTCCATCCAAGGCGTTTGCCAAGCTTCCAAGGTGCATGTCGGGTTTACACGAACTTACTTTCGTCGCAAAATAAAGAGCCAATAAACAATATCACATTCCAGTGTAAGAAAGTAGCTTAATGTGAACTAATTTAAGTGACCAGCCTTCGTCGCACGGGCTTACCCATTAATCAATATATAAACCATGGGGCTCTGTCCAAATCGAATACTCGCCTAGACCACGATTCATTCAACCCAGCGATGGAGGCGAAGCGAACAAAAAAAGAGCGCTGATTGGTCAGAGCGGATCACGTGGGGTTTACACCCGCTGCCGTTATTCTTCGGAGTATCATAAATTTCCAGAGACGGTAAGAGTGATATATTATATTTTCCGTGTTGTTTATGATAATCGTAGATGTATAGCTAAAGCCTCGAGCTAAAATGGCCTATCTAAGTTTATCAGTTGCAGTGGCAAATAATGGCAATTGTTCGCTTAATGCTGCTCAGTAATATTCAGTTGAGATTTTTAATGGCACTAAAGCGTCTTATCGGCTTGTTTGGTTAGACGTGTAGATGTTCTACTGGGATTTCTCTGCACTTCCAGCGGGCAGAGGTTGTGGATTTATTGCTAACCCACTCCAGTTTCTTTTTACATGTCTCTACTTGTATTTTGAAAGGAAAGCCCGAAACAAGGCGGTGACATACCATGTTATTTATTGTCCACAACTGATTATGAATAGTGTAGTCTGTACAACTTACCACTTCGATTAGGACACGCGATGTAACATGTTTAGCAGAAAGTATTTAGCACTGGTTATTGTCAAATATTAATGTGGTATTTATTTTCGGTTTCATTCCGTATACCGCTTCGTAATATAAATTATCTCAAGTTGCCTTGTTGTTATTTAAGGGGCAAAATGTTATAATATACCACAGAAATAAAATCATTAATTTTTTAAAATAATTTTAGTTGTCTTGGAAATATGCCAGAAATTTCGTTATTTCGTTACTTTATTGATATAGAAATAACTCCACTGACAATACTATTTAAATCTTTTAACATTGCAATTTGAAACAATAAACAAGCAATAAATAATATTTAAACCAGGTGCCATTATTATAATGCACGAAATACAGCTGATTATAGTACATTTAATTATTATTTTATTACTATCACTCAAGTAAATAATTATTACATAGCATTATTTGACAAATTATCACTCTATTTTACTCAAATTAATTTTTTTAGTGTTAAAAAAATAATATAGCAGTATTATCAAATTGTATCAAACAGTCGTTTATTAGTGTTAGTTTAGATAAAAAGCGTTAATATAACATCCAGATAAAAGAGGAGACCATTCATTAGCAGAAATCTCTTGTGTCCATAATACAACCGAGAAGCTGGGGATCTGTTTAAATATTAATGGAAACAGCGATAGACGAGAATGAAACTGTCTATGTCGCAATGAGATTATCCTACATGACTGACCCACGTGGCTAGTAATGATATAAAAAGTCCATGTGAAAACTGATAAGTAGATTGAACTGATAAATATTAAAACAGGTTAATATACGGGATAAGTAGCGCTCTCAAAGGACTGCTTCATTAGGTTTATTCAACTCTGTGTGAGTTATTATATAGAAACACAGGCAAAAGACATGAAGTAATAGTGCTGTATGTATACACACTGGTATTTATAAATTCGCCCTATACGTTTTCAGGCTATATTCGGCTAGGTGTGTGTTTTAATTAACTGCGTGAGGTGAAACAATGGTTTATGATGGCACACATAGTATCTAATTTAAAAAACAGCAACTCATTTTGCCTACACACAACAGCTATATATATAACTTGTGTGTGATATGTTCTTTTTGCTTGATTTATTTTAATGTTTTTAAGATCAGCTGATCTGAGTAGGGTTTATTACCTGGGTTCACGTTAAACAGACACTTCAAATTGCCGCTTAGGTGTTTATTGCTATTTTATAACCTTCCTGTGACGTAGCTTTTTTGTTAGGTTGTTTATGGCCTATGTTCATACATAAACAGCATTGAATGTTTTTTAGCAGTGTAGTTATTTTTATTACTGCATAAATATTATAGTTATGTTTGAAATAGTGACAAATTGTAAACGGCTCGACCGTAACTCTCGTTAACTACTTAGGTGTAGTACCTTGGTGTGTTCACACACTAAATTAGTGCATAAGCCCGGGTCTCACGTAAATCAAGGAATTCCTTCTTTGTTTTTATTCATATACCTGCTTGAATTACATAGACAGGTGTATGTTACCCAACTTTACAACATCACAATAGTTATAAATGATTACCACGGTTATGAAGCAGCCCATGCAGGTGAGGTAGGCAGTATATCAGGGAGAAATAGTCTGCCCTTTTCACCCGGTAACAGGAGGGCATTTCAAGTACTTCAGACCGCCTTTTACCCCATTATCAGTACCCTACATTTATTTTCGCTAGTTTGAATCGCACGAGTTATTTTGTTGCGTCTTCAATTTCAACAGTCTTTAATGATCTTTGTTATACTCGAAATCTAAGAATCTTCCGTAAGGTATATATGTACAACGACACGTACACACTTGTTATGCCAATATATTTAATTTGAGTTAATTGCATTTCATTGATTTATGTTGGTTTTTTTTTTTAATTCTAAATTTTTGTCTATATATACAATAAATAAATATTAAATAGTATCAGTTAAGTATTCTCTTGAAAAGGTGCATAATTAGCAGTAGCTTAGTATGCATTAATAAGTAAAAGTTTAAAACATTATTTGGGTGTGGGTTTGTTAAATTTCAAATTAAACTCCAAAACCATTACAAATTTATTGGTATGTAATTGTACTAAAATAGTGCTATTTAATATAAATAGTTTTATTTCGTCGGCCGCTAGATACTTGTTTCTATATCCATCAATCTCCTTTTGGTCCCATGAGTTTTGTTAAAATTGAAATTAAATTTCCTAAACGATTACAGATTTATTGGTATGTATTTTCCTAAAATAGAACTATTTGATATAAATATTTTTTATTTTGTCGACGGCTATAGACTGGCTTCTATTCATCAATCTTGTTTTGGTCCCATGAATCCTCTAATGGTAAAATGTCGACTTCCTTAACGTCTTTTATCATGGGCTCAGTTCTCCATCTTTTATCCTGAGATGGTCAAATTGTTTACCCTGTCACATCGCTATTGGATTAATTTCCTCCCTGGATCGATGGTCGAATTGGATATTGGGGAAAACGACAGGAATCGACCCCAGTGGACCCTGGCTTTGTGAGATTACAAACCTTCACTCTAGCCTCCTGTGTTTATAACATGCTCTGGGTATTGCACTGCAACTGCCGTGGGCTGATTTGGAATATGGACAAATGAGTTAGGGGTTTGAGAGAAATGCATGCATCAAGAAAAATGAAAATATAACACACTATAATATGATTTACAAAAACAATGGCACACAACAATTACGAATACAATTTAATGCCGACTTTGGCGATTTTTTTTAAACCGATTGTACACCATAGAGAAGTCTTTAACCAGGGTTTAGTTAAAATATTAACCCACATTTTATCTCCATTAATATAAACAACACCGAGCTAACTGTTTCATTTGTCAATGTAGAATATCTAACAAAATGTTATATTTTTTCTTTCAGAAAACAGTTAAAAACAGAAGCATTGTAAAGTGTATTCGATTGAGGTAAGTGCATTTTTTTGCAATGTTTATTGAATAGAATTATGTTAATTTTCAAAAAAAAAAATATAATCTTTTGATAAATGAAAAACATACTATTGCATGGTCAATATCACGCCTACACGTTACAACATTTATTTGCACACATATAGTTTGTTGATAACACGTCACTGTTCAGTTTTTGCTTTTAACATAAAAAAATTAGTCTACATTATTTATTTTAAAAATACTGTAATTTTATCAATGTTATTTTATATAAATTCGATTTTGTAATGACAGAATTGTTAATAAAAATAAATAAAATTTAGCTTACAAGAAGAAGCACACATTTCTAATTTTTAAATTTCTTTTAATTGATATAACACTTAATTAATAATTTAATAATGTATTCACTCTTCTGGTATTTTAGTTTGTAATAATTCAAATGACATTTGTGTAAACTACACTGCATGTTTATTTCATCATTATATTACATACAGTCAATTTATATATTAAGACATATCTTGCCTGAATTAAATATAATTGGAATGGTTCTTCATATAACTTTTCAAATTTACTCAGACTAAACTACCTGCGTTGGAGATTTATATATATTTTCGCTGACAAACAAGAATTTAAAAATTGCAACAGTGTAGTTTATATGCCAGTGAAATAGTTTACTATATCATATTAAGTTTAATATTAAAATGCATACAATATAGGGATTTAAGATGTTTAAGATGTTAATTTAGAAAAAAATATAAATAAAGCGCGCTTAAAATCTAGTAATTAGATTTTTGACACAGGTTTTATATATTTTATGTTTAAAATAATTGGTTCATTTTTTATGTAGAATTTTAACAATATATATATACCATTAATCGCTGATGTTTTCAACAATATGTTGTCCAAACAATTGGATAGATATTATTTTTTTAGCGACATTTAAATCTGTTGTCGTCCCCTGCTTAATCATTTTAATATATTTTAAGCAGACTTGCCTCTGCGAATCACATCAAGTCATTTTTTGTTGATTTTTCGGGAAGTTCTATACACCACATATGTTTTGCAGGCGGTTCTGTTCTCGCCCAATCAACTGACGAATAGTACGAACTTAAAGAGTCAGATTCAAAGTGTTGGCCTTTGATCTTGCCGCTCTAGCTAGGTTGGGTGTTGATTTACGAGCCCTGGCAAAGCAAGTCTGAATTCTTCAGCTGGTTTCTTGCCTCACCCCGGCTGATCGGGCCTTGTCGGGACCTAATCTCTGTATTTATGACCTTCCTGATTTATTACTGGGCAAGGTGTTAATTCATTCATTTCCTATTCACAGTACCAGACTCCGCTAGAAAACAACCCTTCACAACTTCACACATATTTTATATTTGATCGGGAAATTATAATTATAAAAGGCAAAAATATGAATAGGATATGTAAGCAGGGTTAATAATTTATTAGAGGTGTTGGGTTTGTATTGAACATAATCCGGTTATCACGTGTAGAATCAATCGGCAGGACGAAGGGAGTTAAAATAACAAGAGGTTTGTTCCTCTAAATAAAACAGCACACAGATAGCCGCCAGTTAAACCACTTAACGAGTGTTCATTTTGACTCCAGGGTTAGGTCTCTAAAAGTTTTGGTTAGCAAGACAAAAGTGTATACTGGCTTCCCTGTGGTGTAATTTCGCCGTCCAGACCAGGTAGAAGAGACGATATACGGCCGACAATTGGCATGCATCTCCGGAATAGGCTATATCACACCGGGTAGTCAAGCTCGCTCTACACACTGTATTGTATTTAATGTGACTTTATGTGGACAACCTAACCCGTGCCCATTCTCACACCCTGCCCATAACTCCGCTAACCTTTAATTTTATCTGATGTCTGAAATATTTTCTTTTCTGTTTTTCCACAGGCTGGGTCAACACAATGGTAGTTTAATAGGCGGTGTTGTGTCGGAATGGCCTCTTTGGCTCTTTGATCTCCAGCTTACCTGCCGGGAAAATATTGCTATCAAAGAAAATATTTCGCCCAAAGAAATCTAAACCTTTTTTCGTATCTGGATATTGTTCATCTCACTCCCAGTTCAGTCGCGGTCAGAATGAGTACCTATTTACCGAACTACGCCTCAAATATACACTCGGGGCCTTTAGATCCCTATCACCCGGCAGCAAGTGGCCATCCAGACTCCTTGGGCGACAGCTATACCACAGTTCGGCAAATGTCTCCTTTCACTCCTGCGTCGCCTGTATCAGCTAGTCCATCCATCCACGATCAGTTATCGCACATCCACCATTCCTCCCATCCTTCTCACCCCATGTACCCCAGGTTCCCTCCCTATGATAGACTCGATATCAACCCCATAGCATCTGCTGAGTCGCACTTTTATAACCAGCAGAATAGCAAACCGAGCCCCCCGGCTCTCTCGATGAGGGGAGGGACAAGCGGTGCACAGAAGATCTTACCATCCAACACAAGACACTACGACCACTCTCCATCGCCGGCAGAATTCACAGATTTCACAGAGCGAAGTCATACTGGCTTTTCAAACAGTCCCCCCGAGCAGAGGAACCAGCGTCCCCATCCCGCCCATCAGCATCACGAAACACAGCACATCATCCAGCCGGCCTACCAACCCATCACTGCGTCCCCACACCCAAACTCTGCCACACCTTCACCCCCGTCCACTTCTCCTGGAGCTAATTCCACCACCAGCTCCAACCCTACATCCCCCAACGCCCTCTCTATAGACAATAACAATGTGGGAAATATGACAAACAGCAATGCTATCAATCCATCAACCGGTCTCCCCTTGTATCCATGGATGAGAAGTCAGTACGGTGGGTCAAGCTAATTAACTTTAATAAATATAACTGTATTATATGGATCAATGTGTCTAAAATAAAGATATTATAATTATTATATATATAAAAGGTATTAAACTCTATCGCAATCATATCTGGAGCTACTTATAGCTTTTGCAAGCACATGAAGTGGTTAATGTTGGTACTGTTCTTTAGTAGTCTATGAATATACGAACATTAAACATATTTTGTGTGAAAGACTAACATTGATAAGGTAAGCTATCTTGTATAAAAAGTGTTTTATATAATTACCTGATACACATGTTCACGGCTTAATATAATTTCTAATATCTAGGGACTACGTTTGTTCAACTTTGTTGATGTATAAAATAAATAAGTGCATGAAACAATCAATGAATCCAGTTTATTTTTGCCTTTAAAAAACACTATTAGACTAGCAAAGCTTGCATAAAGTTGTTTTAGCAGCATACTATGACGATTTG
>JAVFBY010383714.1:0-15898 GCA_034781015.1 Tonicella lineata
CAAAACATTAGTTGCCTCTCTATAGCTGTGACGATATATGTAAGCGACCTCTTTATTCTGTATAAAAATGCAGAATTTTAAAGAAGCTCTATTTTTGTGTTGAGATAGTAGAGTTGGTGACTACTGAACCACCCCGGGGGCTCGTCTCTCTAACGCTCCAGAGAGTTTCTGAGTGACAGACCCCAGCACCCAGGCTATAGCTCACAGATATTTATTTTCAAGCTCCTCTACACTCTATCTGTCTCGTCATTAATTGCCTTCTCTTAGCACATTCTTGGAATAGTTCCACTTGAAGCATGAAGTATGTCACACTGTTTGGTGACGATGGACAAAGAGACAGTATCTATTAACTGTCTTCCAATATACGCCCTGCATTTTCCGTTCTTTTGTGCGCTCGTTGGAAATGAGCAAGAAGTTTACTTGGCGTCAATACCTTTAATGGTCAGTCATTATTTTGGCATGGTGAGACGATGAAGGCTTGAGAGAAAAACACATGGATAATTCACATATAAAGCCACGAGGGTCATAAATTACCGCCAGACTTATTCTAGATTATTACACTGAATTGATGTTTCATCTAAACAAACAGTCATAGAAAATCATACAGAAACTACATACAAAAGGTCACGATCTCCCCTAAAAAGGATGAGACAGGGTGCTGTGTTTGCCCCTATGTTATTAGATGATTATGCTAATAAAATGCTACAGATACAAAAAAGGCAACATTAAAGTAATAGAATGTCCAAACTTCTTCTAGTTGTGTAATAAAAGATATGTCCATCTCTGTAATTGAGGGAAACTGGATGTATTTGTCGCGTGGCATATAATACTAGGCTGTCGTGTATAAAATCATGAGCATATGATAGTTCTTACGGCTAATTAAACCGATCTTGTGACATACATGTATGTATTCAAATATATGGTCGTTTTTCGTATTGCAATAGATATCATTTTGATGACTTTATCGTTCCGCGAGTTTGTGACATTCTTAAGATGGTAGACACAGTAAAGCTATGTACACAGACGTACGTCTTTGAAGCTCACAAATAAAGAAAAGCAAATAAGCAATTCACGGTAATATTACGTTAAATGGTAATCTTTGCAATAACACTTTTATTTCTTGTCCTGGTTTATGAGATGACTGCGCTTTATAAGAGACTTGTTCCACCCATGTCTGGAATGTGTTATATTTTAATACTTCAACTACTGGCGTAAAGAAAACGGACAAATTTAACACTTCACAATACAAGTGTGTGTGTAGGCAGAGAGAGTCTTTACACTCTCATAAAAGAGCCACTCAATGTATAAAAGCTTCACGTCATATTTGTTGATCTTGTCAGTTGAGTTTCAGTTTAGTCAACAACTAATCCACGTTTCAAGGAGAGCTTGCTCTTTTAACATTATATGGCCAAAACATTGAGGGAAATGTTAAGTTTGGGTGGGCCGAAATAGACTTTGAGACGATCTGGATTTAGGTATAGAATTAGACCTCAGCTGACCAGGGTTACTTCAAAGGGATCAGAAACCCACGCACTGAAATGCGTGAATTGGTCTAAGATTAAGATTTTTTTTCTTTCCTTGCATTCTGCGTGGGTTGAATGTATGTGTTTTCTCACCCTTTTGCGTTGAATTACTTATACATGCCCAAAATTTCTTTAAATGGACTTAATGCTTTAGAATAAAGCATTCTTGCACTCAATTATATAGCACATCAAGGCAATGAGCTTATGTGATCTATACTGTTGATTGATTGCGTGCTTTTCTGTCATTATGTTCCGTATTTCACCTGCAGAAATTAAACTTATCTCGGACATTTGGTCAATATTATAAGCAGTATAATTTAATCTACTTACAGATCTATCCGGTAGATCAGTTCCATAATAAGCAGTTCTACGAAATAAACAGTCCGAAGATGGTGCAATTTGAGAGCAGATATATGACATATATAGATCACTTTTACATCTAGAGGGTCAAAATATCCTTTATACATTGTAACATTTCCATAGCCACGGGTATTTGTTTTGATATTTCAGTTCAACATGGCCCAGATAACGTCCCATCCGCCTATTATGTGCCAAGGCTAATACAGAGATGTATTAACCTTGGCTCGCGAAGATGCACTCTTTGTTCGCGGGTTCTTATAAATTTTCTTGAATAATGCCGTATGCTCATACAAAACCAAGTGTCTACTTATAGTGGGTTATGTTTTGGATTCTAAAAACCTTAAATATTCTCTGAAGTAGTCACAGTAAACAATTAATTTTCCCAAATTTTATATTTTTTGGGATTTAACCTGTAATGTTCGTGTTTCCCAGAGAGCATTGATTGAAAAAGATGGGCTTCACGACACACTTAGTCACAATTTTCTTTTTAGTTTCAATCTGATCTTAAAGTTGATCTTAAATGCCAGGGCGACCAGTACTGGAGGTATTGTGTTGAGGTCAACTTAGCCTAAGATCACTTTGTGGACATTAAGGTGCACGATTGGTTTTTCTATATTTTGTTATGAGTAAAACCCCATGAGACGTCAGCAGTAGAAATCGGCTGGCTGTCCGTAGAAGACAACTCAGGCGACAAAGTGCGGGAAAAGACAACCGTACACCTAGCTCTTTGGGGAACAATATATGTTCTCTTAGCTATTTTTTTTTTTTTAATTCAGTCTTAAATCTCTAAGCAATAGACCACACAAGTAAGCGTCTAAATAGTAAGCTTAAACCTCTGTTCGTTCTGCAATAACAACAACATAGAGAATCGTCTGGATAATTGTCCAGATAGCATAGTGTGTACTGCTGGCAATTTTTTATTGGCTTCTTGCCCTTCAAACCCGGATGGGTTGGTTCTTTACTGCAAAGATGTGAATGTGCTGCTAAAGAAAACATTTCGAAGTCCTCGTAAGTTTTACATTCAATGGACAGGTCTGCAGAACTGTTTATTTCTCTACGTTCTTTATTTTGAGGTATTATTGAGATATTATTTTGAGACAAAATCGTTTATAGTCAGCCACGCGCTTCGAGAGGGAACTCTTTTGAAATACTAAATTGAACAAAATAATGTTCTTGAAGTCCTAATTTAAGCCATGGTCTTTTGCCATGTACAAATGTTAACGATATGACTGTGTTACAGTCACCGTACCCCATTAACCAAACAACCAACTAATTGGGCTAAAGTTATGAGACAAAGGTTACCTAATAGCTGTAACAACTTGGTGCAAGAGTTTTCCACTAAACACTGTTGTTAAAAGGAGAATTTTTGACATACTCTCTGGTTCTTGGTGGACAGACGATAAATATTTGGGCGGTCGAAGAATCGGGGTGATATTGTTCTAGCTGCACTAGCTGACATTGTGTCTTTAACGTTTGGAATTGTTGTCTATATAGTCATCATCACAGATTGTATAGGTGTCTGCCCTGGGCGGAATACTCCACCCAGCCATTGAACACAGCCGCCATATTGCTTCATTGCTAAGCCAGGCTCCCCGCCTTACCCTTGTGAACAAGCGAGAAAAGTGCGGTAAATCTATTTGTAATTTAGGACAGTAAGGAACTAATTGTGACAGGTATTCGGGTAAGGTTTAGCACCTAGGTATCAGAGGTTATGAAAATATATCCGCCTGGACCCGACCTCTCTCCGGCAAGCACAGCTTTCAACAAGAGAATGGCTATTGGGTACAATACACCTGGCTCTTTTTAACATGTGTTTACGGGAGAATTGACTAATTCCTATACCGTGCCTGTCTGTATACTAACTGTAGAACAACCTTTGTGACACTAATGATAGCATATTGTCTTGATGGCCTCACGAATTCCTACTCTAACCTAGGCTTAAATATATTGACGAATTAGATCTCATGATGCTTCTCTTGATGTTGTTTTTATGTTTATCGTTCAGTTAGGTACGTATTTTGATAATGTCTCGATTATAAATCGCATGTGCGATGTTCCAAACGTTTGTGTGATGTTACCAACATCTTTATAATATTGTAAACGGTTGCGTGATTTTGCTAACGTTTCGGTAATGTTCCAGATGCTTGCTTGTATCATGGTCCAAACGTGTCCATACTGTTCCAAACGTTTGGGTAATGTACCAAACAGTTACCCTTGTCCTCCAGCATTTAAGGTACTTGGGTTATAAAATGTTTTTAATGATTTCAAACTTTATGTTATGGTCCTCGTGTTTTGTTCCTGTCGTGAACCTTTTGATTTTTTCAAATCATCATATATGATGGATTTATTAACAAATAAAGAAAAACTTTTCATGTATATGAATGATCCGTAAAATTATAGTACTTTGTTGGAACTATTCCTTCATTATTAATATGACATGATACTGCGGTACAAACAATTATCTTTGGATTATTATCTCAAAACGGCCCGTTGAGGTAAATGTACCACTCCATCACAAGTGATAGATTCCTAAATCATAAACAATGTGCATTTATGTGCATCTTATCTCTTGTTTATATATTTTCCCAAAAGTATCTTGTTTATATGTAGCCTATATATACCCACGCATGACTTGAGACATTTTAACAGCATCATAGGTTTCTCTAGAGAGTGTTTGCTTTGCACAACTAACAAACTAATAATAAAACTGATATGAATTCGGACTATAGGTTTAGTGATATCTAAATACATAATGTGAGGTGGTGCGCTGGTGGAAAATTGCTGGGAAAGTATTCCTGGTATTTTTACATAGTATAAGGTTATCTAGTTTTAGGGCCAATCTAGGGTATATAAACACGCCAAAGTGTACTAGCCTATATAAACACATTATTTATATTCAATCAACAATCTAGTATTTGCTATGTCCAGTTAAATAGAAGATGTGCCATTTGGTTATGAATTATGAAGATAGTGACATAAAACATTTCACTGGACGTGTATTTGTTTAAAAAGGGTGAGTACGAGAGGTGTACAAAATAGCGATGTGTGTGAGAAAGAACGGAGGGAATACAGTTGTGAATGTCATGTGTTACCTTGGGCTGTGGCCAGTCCTACCCACAACACTAGCAAGGCCTGGGTCCAAGTCACCAGCATCTACAAAGAAAAGGGGAGACAACAATAAGTCAATATAGCAGAGGACCAAACTAATAAAAATGTCCTTTGTGCCTAACCAGAAAATTTCTTCCAAGCCAGATTGCTCGATAAAGTATCATATTTAAGGACAATTTGTATTGAGTGTGTAGAACTATGATGTATACCAGGGGAAGAACACCTTAGTTCGTATATAAACAGGGAGGTAATGCTTTACCTTGTCGTGTAGCACGCGCTAACCTGAAGTAGACATGGCTGTAGGTAGCCTTTAATCTCCTCCTAACAAAGGGTTCATCTAGTCTATCTGAGTGAAGTCTCTGTTTACACTGCATGAAGCTATGAGGTTATTTGGACATGTACACACTATACTACATGTGTAAGGGGGAAAACAATCTTTTATACATATACTACTATTAAACGGACTAGTCTGGCTAGGGAATAACGTACATCTTATATGCATACAATACATACATATAAGTATACAGCTGTTATGATTTCAAAAGCAGGCGGGTTAATGTGGATCTCTGCATTACACCCCAATCGATCCTACACATTTTAAACTATATAATTAATTTTTTACGTTATTTGCAGCAGATAATCACCCCCTCCTTTCCACGGCCAATGGCAAGCTATATATCTAACATTACATTTATATAAGCTAATGTTATCTACATTTAAGAACAATATAACGACGTTATGGCCGTTGATAACTTGATATTTGAGTGGATCGTTTGATATGTTAATTTAATAAAAACATTCTAGATCAGATGATATTAAAATGTACGCTACAGCAGACAAAAAGGCTCCTTGCTATTTCATTACATGATTGTTATTGGTAAACAAGTGTCACAATAAACATTATATAAACGTCACATATTCGTGACTTGCATACATGACTTTACCTCAATAACATTTGATAGTATAGCTGATGACATTTAGTGTCATAGTCTTCACGACATGTATTATAACATTTAATTAAGTGGGCGAATTTTAAAAATATTCTCACGCTTTCAGTATGTAACATTTTTTGGCAAAAGCAAATGATAGAGATTGAATGACTCGTCGTTGAATTTCACAGTTACATCGAGCTTTTGTGTCGTACAGCTTTATGACCACGGATAACAGGTATTACCACCTTCATGTTAAAGCATGTAAACTTACACACCTGCATGTGTTCACGTAAGCATTGGTAAAACGTATAGCTCTTACGGTAATCCAATCCATACCGGTTTTAAAGTTAATGCGCTTAGTATGTATTTTAATATATATTAGAGAGAGACAGTCTGGGTTTTTGGATGTTAACCTCAGCTAGGCGTCGCCTTCATATACCCTGATGTGAAGAGGGTCATAAACTATGGTGTAATCTGGATACGTGGTCACAGTTGTGTAAAATTCCTCTGTGTTCCCAATTAACAAACTGAAGATGGCATAAGCCTTTACCTATGGCTAACCCTGATAAATATGAATTACTTTAAAGTAGAACTTCTAATCCCGGCCTACTTATCACATGTCTTGTTTTTATTTCACCCTACACGCCATCATAGGAGTGAAATCACATTAAATAACCCTACAATCATGCAAATTGTTTGTCTCTTTAAATTCACGCCTTAAGTAAAAGGGTTACCGATTTTCATCAAGAAAACATTAATTAATATGCCATTTAAAATTACATTTGCAGCCGGCCTTTTCTCCATTTTGATATGCCTAAGCGAGACTAATTGAGTGATAAAAAAGAGACATTAAGTTATATCAATATATCAGCCCTCGATTTGTTAATTATAACATATTAACCTCTGTTTACTTATCTTATCTCCAATTCATACAATAACAAAGTATAGATGTCCCAATTTGAAAACAGCGTTTTCACTTAATAAGTGTATAATTTGTGGATTGAAACTATCAAGTATGTTTATAGAATTAAACTGTTTGAACGTATATCGAGGGCTTAGAACCAGAACTGTCTATGTCCAATTTGGTCTATAATTAGTTAAGTCCACTATCAAGCATGTACTTGCTTATACTTTCTCTGACAGAAGTCTCTATGTCCAATATTTCAAAATAGACTCTGCTGGAGTAAAGTCAAAAGTGAACATGTCCATTATATGATATTTCTTTTCAGACAACTGGCTATTTTTCTCAAAACATCATATTTAGCCATAGACAGTTCTGGTTTTAAGCTCTCGATATATGCACCATGTCAGTATATAGAGGCTTACAATCATTGTTTGTTTGTTTTGTGTCGCTTCTTATTGTTGTCAGCACAGAAATACAGTAACCACAAAAAGTATCGGTTTTTGTTCGATCAACCACAATATCTGGTATACCGCTATACTCACCTTACACAAATCTCTGGTAATCGTCTATATACATATCAAAAATATTTCTCATATATAAACCGCAAACAAACCATTTTAAACGTTTTTGCCTTTGTGTTCGAATAAAATATATGCCACAAAAAATGACAAGCATACATTCATGATTTGACTATAAGTATTAGATGACTGGTCACGGTTGATTGAGCTCGCGATCACAGCGACTCGATCTGTCTCGTCTTGTCTAGTCTCGTGGCGTTTGGCGAGACATCCCCGTCTTTTAGAACTGATAACATTCCAGGTCGTAACTAAACAAAGTTTATGCGATCAGAGAATATCTGATTTACGAGGAAAAGATAGTAACTCAGGAAACAGGGTCTGCTTGTTTTCTAAGGTTGTTAAAGCCTAAAAAGGGGATTAAAAATTGACTTTAAAATAGCCTGATGTGCCTAATTAAATGTGCATTCAACTCGTCTATTTCCTCTCTCGTTTGTTAAGTGTTTTATGCAGTAGTTAGTTCACTTATGAAGTGCATTCCATATGTATTTGTCAAAGAAACACAAATCAATATACATATAGATGAAATAACTACAACCGATAAAGCCACTCGATATCCACAATTTTAAAGTTAAAAACTGCAAGCGATCCATTGTATTGCAGACATTTTAAGCGATATCTAGATCTATAAAATAAAAAAGGCGTCTGTCTGTGAGTCTGTTTTAGGCACATAAAAATGGGGGTCACTTTCGTCTGTCTGTGTGTGAGTTTGTGCATTTTTCTCCCAAACCAAAAGAGATAGACCCCATGAACCATATTTATTCTGAAAGGGCATGACCCAGAGAAGGTTTTAGGCACATAAAAATGAGGGTCACTTTCTGAACCCTGACTGACTTGTTCAAGATGCTACTCCAGAAGGGGCTCTGGCCTCCACCTGATACATTGAAATATATATTGATTGTTGTTACTGCTCCTTCTGACACTGTGCCTAATCACTTCAAGTTCGGTTGGACCAGCTAAGCGATGCGGGTACAGCTAGTATTAATAATTAATATTACCGAGTTTGTTTGGAAATATAACCCACTACACCAGTGGAGGGGCCCAGATAAAGGAACAGAAATAAGATATGAAACCTCACTCGAGATATACCATCAGAATGATTGAGCCTCTCGCACTTCTGACTGACAGGGATTAGAATCCAGGGTCAGTTTTTGTGTGGCAGTAATGAGAGATTTAGTTTTAATCCACAGGACAGTATGGCTCAAACAACTGTCCAAACCTATGTGCCTTTTATGTGTCCTTAAGCCTAGTTTACATAGCTCTCGGGAGAACTGCAACCGTTTGCAGCGAAGTAGGTTTTAAAATGTCAACCATCAACAGAAGTTCGGCCAGGAAGGTTCATCGAAAAGCAGGAATGTCAAGTGTATCTGGTATATATATTTAACTGACAACTTCTCACGTTTGTTGTACACATAGAGCAGAAACAGCCACAACATAGAATGGAAAAGAGCCTATCTACTACCACACAAACCCATTAGCATAAGCCAAACAAAGCGGTTTAATCACCATATAAATATTACAACAGACGACCGGTAGTAGGACGATAAGAAAAATTTATGCCCTGGAAGTTTTTTTTTCTGGTGCTGATTGTCGGCGCTGAAATACGTGCCTCTCGTATCGGCCGCACTTATACGCTTAAAACGTAAAGAAAGCACTATTGTTAAGTGGCATAGTTATCTAAAGTATTTACTCTAGTCTGCTTATTAAATAGAGTAGAATATTGGACAGGTCTACCGCCTAACAACGGTTATCGAGAAACACATGCCAGCCAGTCATCTTAGAGAGACAACTCTGAGAATCTATGCATTGAACTGATCTCTACTGAAGTTCATAGAGTCACGAGGATTGGAATCCCAGCTATGAATTTCAGCTACTAGGTGTTAGTCTCCTTGAAATCCCTGGTGAAGTGGCCCGGAGACACAGAAATGACAAGTTTGGCCTTACAAAAGAGACTTGTTATCGAGAAAACAGTATACACGACCACACAAGAAATAATGGCATAATGGCTTAATATATAAATTACATCACTTCAAGACGATAGCTTACAAATACATACATTCATTGCGCATTAGTTTTAATAAATGTGTTACCACAAACCGTCGGCATAGCCATGACCACCACACGTGTTGCCATATCATTCCAAATGACGGTGTTTGGTAAACTTTCTAAACTGCCAACTGTATGACGTAAATGTGTGGCATTCAAGAACATGGTCGACATTTTTTAAATCATGTATACATTGTATCATTGATTCAATACGGATGGTTATTTTGTGATAATCAGCCTCTAATTTATGACTTAAGCACGAATATTTCGCCAGCAAAAGTTTATACGACACTTGCATAATTATGCATTAAACCCTATCTACCTGTGTGGAAGGTCGCTAAACATGCACTGCAGAGGACACTTTCACGAAATGTCGTACGACAAAAAATATCGTACGATATCTTACATTGAAGGTCTTGTGGCTTATAGCGACTAAGATATCGTGCGATATTTTTTGTCATACGACATTTTGTGAAAGTGGCCACAGAGTTTGCAAATAATAGTGAATTGAGAATGCCTACATGGATATATCCATATAAACTCTATATACACATAATACTATATAGAAGTTTTAAGCTATTACTTTGATATTACAATTCCAAAACCCGAACTTGGTCTTCGTATAGGGCCTATATATCCCAAGTCTATATATGGTCACACTTTCCCAAACTACTTGGATATCCCAAGTCTATATGCGGTCACACTTTACCAAACTTCGTGGATATCCCAAGTCTACATACGGTCACACTTTGCCAAACTTCGTGGATATCCCTAGTCTACATACGGTCACACTTTACCAAACTTCGTGGATATCCCAAGTCTACATACGGTCACACTTTCCTCGAACTTCGTAAATCAAATTGTTATCGTAAATAAAGACAATGAAGGTTATAAAGTTCCATACTTTGACTTCCGATCTAGAATTTCCATACGAATTTTTTTTTAGCGTATTCGGAGGTTTATAGATTTGCATAATACAAGTATCAATAACTATCTATAACAGTCTGACAAAGGACCGAACGTGCAATGCAAGGAGTTCTAAACCAGCAATTTAACAAACGTACGAAATGACACAGCTGCTGCGTCAGTGCCAAACAACTTTCTCCAAAGAGGAAACACTCATTTGAAAATATCCGGTAGGCCTATACGATACCGGTCTATGATTAGTAGGATGCATGCGTAATGGTGAAAATAACAGTGTTATGGTGTAATAAAATATAGTATAGTAGTTGGCTTCTAGTTTTAAATTCTTGATAAGATCACACCACTCCTTTTGTTAAAGAGTTTGTTTTGTTCTTGAGTAAAATGACAGTCAAGAGAGGTCTGACCTCTTTAGAAGGTCTTCTCGAGAAGCCCCAAATCATCTCAAGGACTTGACATCATATGTATAAGCTTGACGTCTGGTATGTTTTTAAGAGATAGCATATAGGGTATATCAGTGACCAGATCTGCCCCGTAACGCTTGCCTTTAGGACCGGGGTAATCACAAACGATTTCTCGATAATCCCTAGCTTTTAACGAACTTTGAAATGTTCAAGTGACTACGGTATAGACGTGCACCTGTTAAGCATATCTACAAACTATACAGACTGCATGCGACATCAAAGTAGACAAAAACTCCAATAGGACAAGTGATTAATCAGAGATGTCAACACTCCTGTACTGGGTCTGTCTAACAGAGAAGGTTGACAACATTCCAACTAATACAGCCCAATAATCACAGCTCATTGTCATATATTTATCTTACTAACATAATAATGACGAGATTACCATGGCCAGCTTATAAATATGAAGTAAGACATACAATTAGCCAAACATATAGCTCAATCATTACTACCACTGTTCTTGATGTTAGCGTTCGTGTAATATCTGAAGGAGTGTTCATGCATACCAGACAAAATATATTCCACTTAAATTAGACAATTTGAATAATATTGCTATAAAGTATCTTTGAAAGTGTGGAGCTTCACAATTCTGTTTTGTTTTTTTTGTGTGTGTGTCTGCGCAAGACTGGATTTCCACGAGTGTGTATATAAGGTGTTAACAGAGGTAGCAGATGTCAGCAAAGAGACTGCTAATAATCTGCCAAGATTACTGATTAGTACTTCAAAGTTAAAAAAAACAAAAACATTCAGGACACAAGGCGATTGCTACCCTCAGGTTTTCTATCGGTAAAGACATTTAACAAATCGCTAAACATTTTTAATATTATAAAAGTTCAATAAGAGAAATCAATATCGCACCAATATAACATTCCTTGGTAGGGAGAATGTATATGATGACATATTGGTGTTTAAAGCACTCTTTACTCTCCTATCGCACGCCGAGTCAACAGGCCTTTCCATTAAGTCATTTTAAATTGCTATCTCCCTGGATGATACGGAACACTCTTCTTACAAATCCTAATACTGAAGAAGCAAATATTTTTAAAATCTCAAACAAAACGAGGAATCTCTAGACAAACATAATACAGGCTTCTAGTAGGATTATTTTCTTTACCGATCAAAAATCAGGAGTTAGTTTTGTGGTATAACTGTGTGTCAGTCTTAGCTTGATTTGGTAATAAAACACCTGGTGGGTCACTCTATGTTAATACCACCCTACCTGAAGGCCCTATTCGTGACATGGCGCATTCTAAACTAGGCTAAATGGCTAACGTGAACTTAGAGATCGGCACTCACTGGGATTGCGTGACTTATATGTTTATATGAAGATGCTTAAGTAAAGAATATCATCTGTCATATTGGTTACCCCAGGCAATCCTGCATGTGAAACTCTGTTACATACTATATACACAGAAGAGAATTATAAACTGCATACTCGGCTCCTTATGCGAACACAAGATGCCCCTGGCTGTAATATCATAGTTAATATCCCCGCTGTTTCTCGTTACATTTATGAATAAAATAAAGCGAATCTGTATTCCGGTTTTAACCACGAACTGTTTTCTACCAAGACTTCTATTGGCAATATTCCATCCACAGTATTAAACATTTGAGGTGCGTTACATAACGTCTTCCAAAAATGGATGGAAGACACGTGTTAGATGCGTCGGAAGAATATTGTCTTTATGTCTTGGTAGTTAGCAATTATCTGCCTGGGTATCAACAATTTAACAAATAAATTCAACAATATCAAATAGTCCAACTTCCTCAAACTATATACACTTACGATTGCTTACGATTGATGTAATCATACGTGTCTGGAGATGGCTGTAACATATCAGTATAATTATATACCTATAGCATTGTGGAATTTATATTCAGTATATATGGCTAGCAATCGGTGCCTGGTATACTGTGCAGGCCATGAACCAACCATCTGCTAGTAATATTAAGCGGAAAAGCTTACAGCAGATGGCGTAACAAGAGTAGGCCAATAAGCGTGAATTTGTCAGAGCTTTCCTTCCAACTGTTTTTTGTTGGTTCTAAGAGGCCTGCCTTAAGCGCTTTCCTTGTGGACGTGGGCTGTTTATCTAACACAAGTGTTCAGTCGGAAGGCCTCTCTTACTGTTTATTTGTGAAAGATTTTACTTCAAAAATCACCCTGCCATATGCCTTAATAGTGCAACAGATTTTTTTAGCGTAAGTTGAAACAAGTCGGATTGGGTTGGCATCGGAATTTACTAATGTTACTTCGAGGCTTCATTCTGATGAACCCGAGTGCATTTTCTAAATATAGCTAATTTCCATATGAAGCCTACCACCGATTCATTAACTATATTGCTCTTTACTTTATTTAAAACGTTATAAAAAAGACTATCAGTATTCCTTTAACTAAAGTTATTGTCGATGTTTAAAACGCTTTAAATATATCCAGGTGTTGTTACACGGCCAACTTGAAAAACAGGTTCGTTCTATGGATTGGAATTTTCATCGTAAAAGAAAAGGCAAGCGTTGCTATATCCGGACCAGACTTTTAGGTGCATCAATTGGTTTACATTGGAAAAAAAATAATTCAGCCCTTATGCAGCATATATATATAGGTCTATATTGACAATAAAACATCGACATCACTATTTATGGGGTATTCAATTTTAAACTTTTTTTTAATCCGTCTCAATTTTTATCTGTTTTTGAATAGTGATAATTTACTTTTTAACATTTGTCCAACGCAGATTATAAAGCAACCAAGAACCACAGTTTTACACTTATTGTAGGTTGGATTGGTAAATTTTGACACGGGTCAGTTTTTATCAAGACAATTAAGGGGTATTTTATGGAATCCATAAAACCTTATCGTGTTGGGTCAGCAATAAATGTCTAGATCTGAGTGGACTTGACTTCATTCCAGGACTGAGAAATTATATTAAATGTCCACTGACTCACTGAGTGACGATATTGTAAAGCAACGGACAGCTATGTATGAATGAGCTATGTTTATAATAAATTCACTGGTATATATAAAATGAATGTTCCGTATAAATAAAATATACTCGAAAGTAAGTTAATACATTGTAATATACCCCGATTCCGTTGCTTTATTTCTGTGCATGGTAGTGGTAGTCACAGAACAGGACGGGGATATATCATTTGTCATATTCATATATAATATAGAAGGCAATTCAGTGTATATACATTATGTCACTGTTGTAATAAGTATACATGTAGCTGACGTACATTCGCTTGCCATGTGCATATTTTCACAGTCTATTTGGACACACAAGTAATATAATTACAGGACTAAGCATGCATAGATACACGTTAGTACGTATCCCATATTGCATGCAGGGAGTATATAACTCAGTAAATATCGTATGACTCAGTAATATTCTGTAATAAACTCAAACTATACAAAATGAAAAGCAACTTGAGAGCAAAGTATTTTTTATAAGTATAACATGACAAGGTTATAGAGCAAAAAGTGATGTCATTATAAAACAAAAACAAAGAAAAAAACTGCCTATTGCGCATACTACAAGAAAACCTGTTTCGACAACGTTAAACACGCAGAAAGAAAATGAACTTATTTTCTTTTACTGCCCCGGATGACAGAGAACACAGGAAAATATCATTAATTAGTTGTTTGACAGGTGTCTTTGGGGAAATCAATTTCCCTAAGATCTGAAACCTTCAAACCACAGAACTGATGTTAAAGGGATGAGAAATCGGTCAGTCATGAACACTGCCAAATATTTATCAGACAGAAAATCACCAAATCTAGCTTAATTAAGTTCGATAAGGAATGTATTAACTATCGCCAAAAGGCTCATTAATACTGACATGGGAGGAATAAACGCCAAATATGGCTTATTGGTATAGTGAATAAACCTTTAGATCGATGGTAACGTTTTATTAGAAACTCTTTATAGAGCATGGTCTTGAATAAGACGAATAAAGCGCGATTTACTAATCAATTTTTGAATAACCATGAGAATAAATAATACTAATTTAACGTCTTACTCAAAAGCATTTAACTTGTATTACTAATTTGATTCACCGTTGTTTGGTGGAATAATTATTTACTAATAACTGGTTAATACATATAATATCAACGGGTACATATATACATCAGTGATAAAATTCTAATCAAATAGCTAGTTTGTTATGTTTAAGGATAAGTTCGTAAAGGCGTTTCCGGTCAGTCGTCATCGCGGTGACATGTGGTCATCCGGTTTGACCAGGTAATGACAAGGCCTAGAGACAACATATAGGGTAACCGACGCCATTCTGTTTTGTTTAAAAAGTTAACAAACGAAAGGTTAATGAAGTTACTTACGTCTTTAACAACTTTGATTTGATTGAAATGTATGCACGTTTATTAATGTTAGCGTTTCACGCCACTAAGGTGTTTAGTATCTCAATTCCTGTGAATATTCACGTTAATCCTGACCTACATGTACCTACTAGCGAAGTGAGCTTGAACTATGTCAACGTATAACTCGAATTTTGTATGCAATATCTTTCACATACTAAATAATACGGCCGCATTCAAAACCGGTTGAGCAATCAGTTGAATTTGTTAAGTCTATATTTAATTGGGGTTTAACGGGGCCCAATAGGGTGTACGGTGTTTAACGTCGTATGTAATGATATTTCTCTCAGGCACTACTTAATATAGTGGAAACTATAGAGAAAAAAAATCCTAAAGACCAGCCCTACGATTATGGAAGTCACCTCGTGTGACTCCCTTGCATACATAAGCGGGTTCTCTGGGCGACTTTAACCCGTGTGGCACATTGAAGGAGGATCAGCAGCCAAACCACTGAGCCAAGGCGCGGGTCCCATTAGGTGAGGGAAACCCCTCTACTCACTGGTAACAGAAAATTACCACTGATCACAAAAACATGACAGCAAGAAAAGTCATCTTCCTGATACCATGGCCCGTTCCTCGAAGCGCTCTTAGTCTAGGTTGTTCCTATAATTACCTTGGCGACCAGTACTGAAGGTATTGTGTTGTCATGACAGTTAAGGTCAACTTAGGCTAAGATCGCTTTGAGGAACAATACCC
>JAVFBY010383825.1:0-15894 GCA_034781015.1 Tonicella lineata
ACCTAACTGAAGTTAAGGGGATATAGTCTGGATTATCCCGAGACTATGACATAGAGGGCTTTATCTGTTACAAGGGTGACAGAGTTATCTTCCTTTTTAGCCACTGGCGATCCCCAATACACCCTCAGTGAAAGGATGGTGTCTTTTTACGACCTATACTATAGCATTGCAATTTTTCAGTTTACAGAAAAATGTAATTCTAAAACCTTTCTTTTTGCAAAAGATAATTTTCCTGGCTATAGAAAAAACATTGTAGAAGACTAGTTTAAGTTTTATTCCATAACCTGCAATAATATATACACCGCCTTATTTGAATATAGCGAATTTGTCCCTCTTTGTCGCGAAGCGCTGAAAGGGACGTTACTCTGATGTCGTAAAGCCCTAACTCGAAAGTCCCGCGTATTGGAATGTTTTTTTTATCTTTATCTTGCCAGGGCGACACATTTAATATCCCAAAGTGAGACACTACTAGAATACTTTCATAATCAACGTTAAGGACTTATATAATAAACATTAAATGCTGACACTGTGGAAGTGAGAAAAATCTGAACTGGGTGAGAATATTTATAACACTAAACACTTCATGAATATTTGATAGATAATAGTTTGTACAGCATATATGATTATTTTTGTTTGGTTGCTGGTGTTGGCTGTATCAGTTAGTTTGGTCATGTCAGATAAGGGCATCAGTTAGAAACACAGAGAAGTGAAGAAAAACGAGCGGCGCAAAATTAGCATAATGCTCAGTCAATAATTTGCCTGGTGTCTATCTTAGTAGGCCTACTAAAGGGTATTTCACTATACATACAAGCGTATTTAACTATAAATAACGGCATTGGAGCTCTGATTTGACGTACAGGACAGGACTCATGTACCCTAACAAGGCATATGCGCATGTCACGACGTTTCAAGATGTTTTTGTTGGAAACACCCTTCTTTGCTGCTCCATCGCCATGTAGGCTTATCATAAATCAAATAATATTGAATGCATCTTTTAACAAATAAATAGTAACACCAAGTTTCAACTGGTATTGAATAGTTGAAGAAATCGAATAGTTTTATTTCCATGTTAATGTTTCACGACAGATCACCAGCCTTTGGTCGAGGCTCGTGTTCTCCAGAATGTTCACATGGCTTGACATCTAACTTGTAAGTTGGTGGATGGGTCCATTCATTACATGCGGGTTTGACGACAACAGGAAAACCCGTAGGCAACACAATATTCGGTTGACTTCCATCTCTGAAAGGTTCCAACACATTGTATTTCGTTAAGACAGATTTGTTTGACTTAGTATTTGTAGTGCTTTCCTCGAAGGGAAATATTCCATTACTGGAGTTCAATAAACCACTATCAGTAATAGTGCCTTGCAGACTGTTTTGTCCTCCTTGTGGCGCAGCTGCTGTTTCTGTGCCATCCAGCTTATCCGTGTGGTTTCTCATTTCCTGGTGAGCTGATAGAGTTGTTTTGTCATTATCTACTACGCCATTAGCATAATCAACTAATGTCTTCTCAGTCGAGTATCTGTCTATTATACTTGGGACTACATCACCTGAGCCATCTTCTGCCATTTTGTTTATATTCTCATTTAAGCTATTTAATTGGTTTTCGACCTTGGGCATCTGCTCCTGTTGAATTTCCGCCAGTTTCCGGAGGGACATTTCTATATGGTGTGGTTTTCTTTCCGTAGGCCTTTTGTTAGACAACACAAGATTTATTACCGCTGTTTTTGCCTCCGGAAACAATGTCGACGATGCTTCGTGGTTGATTATTGGCTCAATTTCATTAGAAAGATCCTGTGTCAAGAATTCACCAATTCCATTGGTCACAACATGTGCTTCTGGCTCGACGGTATACTCGCTAGAACTTCCGTCGCCTTCGTCTACTTTTGCAAGTAAGAAGTTCATTCCCGTATTTCTGTCTGCAATTCTAGGCCTTGTGTTTAACAAATTGTTCCGAGTCTTATTTTTATCGAGTTGTTGGTCAATAGGTTGCTTAGTTTTATGAACTGATGACTTTTCTTCTATATCAAGATTAATTTGTTTTGTTGAATAAATGCAGTTCTTGTCATAATGATTCGCCATTGGTCTTTCCATTTTCAGTTGAAGGGACGATTTTTGCTTCAGTTTGTACTTTTCTCTATTTAGCTCAAATGTAGCATCCACTTTTCCATTTCTCTGGATTCGAAGTTCTTTGAACACAGGATCATACTGTATTGGCTCTTTCAAATAAGGAACGATAACTTTGTTCCGGTCTAAAAGAACATCAGTTATCTGCCCCTTATATATATGATGTTTTGGAAGCGGCATGTTTGCTGTTGGGATTGTCAAACGCTCCTTGGCTTCTAAATATCCTTGATGTGTATCGTGTTCTGTGTTAATGTCATGAAACCATTTATCTATTTTCTCTTGAAATCTGGATTCTTCACCTAGGTTCAAGTATACACCTTCAGAATCCTTTTCATTGTGTTTTGATTTACATTTTGTGGTCTTGTTATAATGTGTTTTTGAAGAAACCCAAGGCTGGTGTGGCGGCAAATGGGGTAAAAATGGCTGACCCAATTCGGGGTTTAATGGGGGTAAAGACAATTTATTATCGTCAGATTTAGGATTCTTTTTAAGAGTCGATTGTTTTTTGTAACGTCTGTCTTTCCTGCTTCTAGGCCAACTGATGGACTTCATCAGGGCGGGAGGTAGGGAATTATCTGATAGAGAAATGTTCGGAGTTTTGCGAAACTTTGTCTCATCGAAGGATGGACCTCGCCTTAGTAATGTTTTGTCGATTTGCTGTTCACTTTTAATCGTCTTCTCGTCTGCACTTTTTGTACCACGTATTCGCTCTTGGGTATTAATTCTTGGTAACTTGCTGATTTGATTTTTGTAGTTATTGATTGGTAGCGTTCCGCTAATGCCGTTGTTTATATTGCTGTTGAAATTTACTGTTTTTATTAACCTTTTTCGTGCGTCACTGTTATACCAATTTCGTGGGTTGGTAAAATCTTTGTGTAACAAATTCGGATTGCTTTTCAAGTATAGTTCACGTGGGGATAGACCTCCTTCCATCTTTCGTAAATCAGCAATAATGGAAGCTTCAATTTTGTTTCGGAAAGCCGTGAAATCCAACGATATTGGATTCCTGGGTTTTACAGGACCTGTTAGGTTGTGTCCATTATTGTCAACAAACCGGGCTTTCCTATCCTCTCCTAGGACATGTTGGCTAATGCTGACAATAGATGATGGTGTCACTGGATTTGGTCTGAAACATAAAAAGGAAATAGTTATTACAGACACGCCGCATGTTTTAATTTAATATTTGTAGCACAGTAGCAGGACAAGATTTAACTGTATCGAACATGTATGTTCAACGGATAAGACTATACGAAATACGTTACCAGGCGATGCTATACCATCGGTTATCAAGTCACTAGTTCTACATTGATTTTAACTTGCTACTGTGTCTCAGTAACGAGATATTATAATGTCCTTACATGTATACGTTCAATACGTGTTTAACAAATGGACAAACATATGAAGGCCACAAGGGGACCATCCAAACACATGGTATCTCTAGACGTATACACGTATAGATACACCATGCGACAAAACGCTGTAGTTCTGTGTTATACTTCATTTTCCTGAAATGGTCGATTTTGATAGCCACAATCAGAGACGTTCTCTCGGTCACGTGCGGAGCATTGCTTGTCGACCTTTTGATTGTTGTGTCGACACATACTAGAACAACTTGTAGACTGAATAAAAAATGTAACAACTATATATGTGCTGGATATAATTGTAATTGTCGATAGAAAACAAGCACATGATTTTGTGGAAGTTGATTTCGGCTGCGGCTTTCTGTCATAACTTCTCAACTCATAGAGACCAATTTAGCGACTGCACACAGCAGTCACGTGTATTTGTTTGGATATTTCAGTTCAACATGACACATATAACGCCCTAACCGTCTGTTTTGTGCCAAGGCTTATACCGAGATGTATTAACCTTGTCTCTCGAAGATGCAAGAGGAAAACCAGAGATGTCAGTTTTGCCAAATTCGAACAAACAAAGTTTCAAGACACATGCTATTCCATTGCACGGCTACTCTTTATACCATACAAAATATGTGACAGCCTTGTTTTTTAGGTAAACTAATATTATGAGAGGAAACCTTATGTTGCCAACTATTGGCTGGTGCAATAACCCTGAAATTGATAAAAAAAAAAAAGTAACATCACTGGGTTTCCCCTTGTCGTCGTCATATGCAAACATTTTATCAATTAAAATGATACATGCAATAATTTCATTTTTTGTGGTATTTTAAAAAGAGACAATGCATAAACTTTTGTATTTTTTTTGTATTTTTGGATAACACTTTCTTAGTAAAAACAGATTCAAGTTCAGACAATTGTAGAGTACCGTATAGGGGATATCGAGCTCACAATGTGTTCTCTTTGAGTCGTCTAAGTGGTCAGCATTTTAAGGTCAACCCTAGTCTGTACCTTTGCTTTTTGCATGTAAAAATACCTTTTCATACTGTTTAAAACAAGAAGGGATGCTTTTCAGAGACCTGCGGCGACTATAAGTTCTACTGCTGTCTATTAACATTAGCCTATCTCTTAACATTGCCATTGTCACCACCCCGACCACCACCACCCCAACGCGAAGCTCTCATATATAGACCTGCTTAGCTTCGCTGCAGGTAAAAATGTACAAATTGAAAAATTACAAAAAATTGGCCCTTGATATATGACTGTTTTATAACACAGCATCAAGCAAATTTCTGCCGTTGATATCACGGTGGGAATTTGAAATGACTAATCACCGCTGCTTATATTATTATCCTAGCCAATCCAATCCAACTATCCAATGCCCACCATGACGTCATCAGTAAAACAAATCAGTTCATATCGCCTGACTTTCAAACATTATCTTACAGTCTTCTTTTTAAATTTTTTATTCATTTATTCATATTTAAAAAAATCGTAACCAGGAAGCCTATATTTTTTATTTCCAATTTATCTTGTTAAGAATTTCGCCCCTGTTAGGGTTGATCTTTTACTCTGTCAATTCGGCCCCTGGCGGTCGTGGATTCGATTGCTGTAGTGGGTTCAGTCTGCAAATTTTTCTTAAATTAATTATTGCCGAGGTGTGGTGCATAACTTCATATAATCTATTATTGTACAGAAAAAGGGGGAAAAACGTTTAACCCGTTTTTGCACAAGACATCATATTCCTATTACTCCTGGGACTCCTGGGCATTTAAACCGGTCCCCCTCCCCCCACCCCACCCCAGCCCGCCTTCATCCCCCACCACCCCAGCCCGCCTTCATATGTGGCATCGGGCCTTTTTCAGCATTTAAACTGGTTTAGCATTGCCGTCTGAACGGATCTGGCTTCGCGCAACCTCGTAAATAGGGGGTTGCAATAACTTTGGCCGGATTAACTTCGGCCGTGTGAACGGACGCCTTTCTAATCCGGCTTCGAACCACTTTTGGAAGTGGTCGTTTAAACCGTACATAGCTTATAAGTTTAACCAGATTAACTTCTGAACGGGCCTTGAGCTCACCGGATGTATAGACATATTTTTACACAATGGATATATAACCCTCTTGGGAATTAACTAAACGAAAAAAAAAATGAACTGGATAGGTGTTGCGTTTAATTCTCCTTACCCTGTCGAATCGTCCATCATTACGGAGCTATATGCCGTGTATAGGACACGAAACAATTATCATCCGTTCATTTGCGTTTTACCATTTGTATTCGGCATTACATCCCTGTGCACTGAACAACATTTAGCTTCTTAAGATGTTGATAATTGTCATTCTTCCACTTCTTGAACAAATTTAGATTAGAGTTTTTGTTTTCTAGAATACATGTAATTATATATAAAACTGAATATCTGCCAAATATGTCTCTCTAGATTCCTGACGTGTAGCACAAATGTTGCTGCTAATGTTTTTGGTTATAAAATAGAGCTCGTAGACTATTCACGATTCAACTTAAACTTTTAACCCTTGTAGATAATTAAAGCTGTCTTCCATTAAGGAAAATATGCTGTTACAAAGCTTGTGAGTATATGTGCCAATAATGTTAAAATAAGAACAAAAGATCGGGAGTGAAAGTATTTTTGGCACAGTCCTAGCTAAGCATACATATCGATTTGTTTCAAGGTCGATTTAAATGCTACCTTAAAATATACATAAACCAACGCTAAAAAAAGTTATTGAGTCTACATCCTAATTTTTCTGTGACCAGTTTCTTCAGTAGGCTTATTTCATTTACTGAGTCGAAGCTTTACAGATTTACATTACACTTTTAAAATTAAAAAAAGATACTATCTTCGCATAAAGAAAATACGAAAGCCTGGAAGGGACATGGAAATGATACAAAAAATACCAACTCAAGCCCCTTATAACGAGATAGGAATAAACAAATATGGACTCGTTTGTTATAATAAAGATAGACATCCTATAGATATGTCATTGCATTCCCCCCGATTGTTCGTAAAAGCAGAGGATTTTATAGCAAGCTGTTTGTTTTCTCTTTACATTGATTTTTGTGTCGTCATACTACAAGTACCACATGCAGTGTTAATTGCTTAAACTTTTCATCGACGAAATCATACTTCTAGAAAAAACTGTCGTTAAAGGAAGATACACGAAAATACAAACCAGGAATACGCCGAAGATACAGATATATATAGTATTATCGTTTTTATAAAAAAACGATAATGATAATTTTAAAAACCGAAAATGTGTAGTTATAAAATTGACAAGCAGCCAAGTCAAATGACACAAGCACATTAAAAAAAAAATTCAAATCCATTCCTAGTTCTATTATATATATAAAATTTAAAAAAAACTGTACTGTGCTTATATTTCGTCCGCCATACCTAATCATTTTATGTCTTTGTTATCGCTATTCTATAATATATTGCCATTATGGGTCTAATCTTTGAATAAAGCAAAGGTAAGGAAATAGAGGTTATCCATTTCGATCCTCTGTAAAACGATGTATAACACTCTCGTCTATTTATTTTCAAAATCATTTCACAACATTCGACCAATTCAAAGGTATTTTATTCGGTTTCAACGGCTATAGCAGTTTTATTGACATTTTTACCGGAGCTTGTATACATACAGGATATAGCCAGTCAGTTTGTTTTAAATAGTGAACATATTGACGACTCCAAGAGGAACCGTTAGTTTTCAACGTGGAGAACATTTGTATTTTTTGTATTTATTTATTCACCATAATAATATAATGTATATAATGAATATGAAACAATAACAAGAGGCGGGAATAAAGTCCAGAGGACTTGCTCTATCCCTGGTGGTTAGAAAATATTTGACAGGTTTAATTGTCGACATAGTCAATATTATGGTCAATTTTAACTGAAATTAATGCAAATTTATATATAAAAGAAGCTTTAAAATATGTACACGTATTAAATTCAAATACGCAAACACACGCGCAAACATACACATTCACCGGCATACAAATAAATCAACAGAGATGCCTTGGATATTTTCTAAAAGAATATCTTTTTGTGTTTTTTTTAAACAATGATGTTGACTTTACAATTTTAAGATTAACATTCAGCTTGTTCCATTCCCGTGGACACGCGGTTTTAATAAAGTGATAGGAAAGATTCGAGAGAAAAAAAGGGCGATACATATTTAGTTGTTGTGTTCTAGTTGGATATGAATGTATATCAGATTGTCTTGTAAATAAAGTATGGAATTTTACTGGTAATAAATTAGGATGATGAATAAATTTATGAATTTTTATGAGACAAGAATAACTATAGAGATTATGTAGGGGTAGTAATTTTAGAGTTTTGAAAAGCGGGGAAGTATGATCCAGTTTATTTGTGAAGGTGATTATTCGAGCAGCACGCTTTTGAAGAAGAAATAAAGGACGTAAATGACTTTGATAAGTATTCCCCCAGAGGATGTTAGCGTAAGAAAGATATGGATAGATTAAAGAGTAATATAAGATAAGAAGAGAGTGCTTGTTTACAGAAGATTTGATGTGATTAATTATGCCAATGTTTCTCGAGACTTTTTTACAGATGTAGTTGATATGAGGTTTCCAGGACAGATTTGAACTAAGCACAATACCAAGAAATTTAAAGTGATTTACAGGTGATATTTCGATACCATTTAACTGAAGAGGGGGGATTTGTGATAGTGGATGGGAAGAGGATGGAATGATCATGCATTTCGTTTTATTTATGTTTAATGACAGGCGATTAGAGCAGAGCCATGTGTTGACTTTTGGGAGTTCGTCAGACATAATTTGGATAGCTTCAAATACATTATTGGATGAAACACATAGACTTGTGTCGTCAGCAAAAAGAGTAAAGGAAATATTTTTAGAGCAATTTGTGATGTCATTTATGTAGAGTAGAAATAAAAGTGGTCCTAGAATAGAGCCTTGTGGAACTCCACACGTAATAGGCAAAGATTTGGAGAAAGAGCCGTTATAATGTACTATCTGATTTCGGTTAGTAAGGTAATCTCGAATCCAGTCATTTGAAACTGAACGAAACCCATAGTGATGTAATTTCTGAAATAAAATGTTATGATTGACGGTATCAAATGCTTTCGAAAGGTCTAAAAATGTGACGATGCTTGATTGTTTATTTTCGTGAGCAGTTATGAGATGATTATAGAGAGAGCTGGCTGCATGACATGTTGAGTGATTCACTCACTTAAGTTTATTTTACCCACATGACAGAGTGCAGGTTTCAAGATGTACTTTAGTTGCTTTCACTCACATGACAGAGTACAGGTTTCAAGTTGTACTTTGGCTTATTTCAATCACATGACAGAGTACAGGTTTCAAGTTGTACTTTAATTTATTTCACTCACATGACAGATTGCAGGTTCCAAGTTGTACTTAAGTTTATTTCACTCACATGACAGAGTATAGGTTTCAAGTTGCACTTTGTTCTATTTCAATCACATGACAGAGTACAGGTTTCAAGTTGTACTTTAATTTATCTCACTCACATGACAGATTGCAGGTTTCAAGTTGTACTTAGGTTTATTTTACCCACATGACAGAGTGCAGGTTTCAAGTTGAACTTTAGTTTATTTCACTTACATGACATAGTACAGGTTTCAAGATGTACTTTAGTTTATTTCACTCACATGACAGAGGGCAGGTTTCAAGATGTACTTTAGTTTATTTCACTCACATGACAGAGGGCAGGTTTCAACATGTACTTTAGTTTATTTCACTCACATGACAGAGTGCAGGTTTCAAGTTGTACTTTAGTTTATTTCACTCACATGGCAGAGTGCAGGTTTCAAGTTGCACTTTAGTTTATTTCACTCACATGGCAGAGTGCAGGTTTCAAGTTGTACTTTAGTTTATTTCGCTCACATTGCAGAGTGCAGGTTTCAAGTTGTACTTTAGTTTATTTCACTCACATAACAGAGTGCAGGTTACAAGTTGTACTACTTCAGTTTATTTCACTCAAATAACAGAGTGCAGGTTTCAAGTTGCACTTTGGTCTATTTCACTCACATGGAAGAGTACCACCCAAATGGATGAAATAAACCAGCATGTTTAACTTTAATTAACGGTATAACCAGAAGTTTAATTATTTTGGAGATGTTGTTTCTGACAAAAACGATGAATAGTTTTTACCTCTGACAAATTCATAATAGAAACGGATTGAATGCCTAGAGATTAGCACTGTGTTTAGGAGTTTTTCGCCTACATGTATATGACGATGTGCCAGGCCAGTGGGTAGAGGACACCACCCTAGACATCACTGCAACAGGCTAGGACAGCACAACAAATTGGCCTCCTGATGTTCCTTAGCCTGAGAGCCCCTTGACATTAGGAAGCTCTTGACTAATTCATATTGAAAATAGACAGATAAAAGGGTAGGTTTATACAGCTAAACACAACAAATCTCACCAGAATTCTCTGTCAAGAGGAAAGCAGCATATGGAAAGTATTTATAAAAAAATCAATGTTAATATATAAAACAAAAATAGGTTTTATTCAAAAACACACACATACACATATTACATATAGAAAAAAAGTATCATAGTTATTTGAAAGTAGCTAAACTTGCCCCATGATGTACTACAGTGACTTGATAATTTTCATATGGATGGCAATTTCTTAATAATTTTTGTTTTATGAAGAAGTTGGCACATAGCCATACACACAGTGTCACAGGCGCTTGTCAATACCATTCCTCAGCTTGTTAATGCATCACAAATACAACAATTATTTATACATTTGTTTGGTGTTTGATGCCACACTGATGATTATTTTACTTTTATTGTTTGATTGGTGTTTGTATCAAGCACTTTTATGACGAAGAATTCTCCACTTTTCAGTAGCTGCACTACTTAATACCCTGTAACCCGAAGGTCTTGGGATCGATCCCTGGTGGAGGCACATCAAATTCTGCATTTATAAAAATTATATATTTTGTCACTATTTTCTTTATTATATTTCACTGCCTACATTATTTATCAAATGTAATTTTGTTAATTCCGTCTCTTTCTTAGATGGCCTCAGGGTAGATCATCCTTGTGTCCAGTAATACATGTACTTTGTATTATTCACCTGCTCAAAATAAGGCTATTATATGTAGATCTGGCCAGCCCAGAAACTATGGAATATTTGATAAAAGTCAATTCCACAACTACCATTATTTACCTCAATAGCAAAGGCTGCCACTCCGCTATATTCCTTAGCCGAGCGCTCCGTCCACTGGTTGGCAAATTGGTGTATTTGGTTAAGCCAGTCATTAGCTTCACAGTACTGGTCCACCTCAAACATGGCCGCCGCCAACATTTCCCTAGTCCCTTCCAGATATGACTGAAACTCTTTGCTACAAATAAAAAAAGATCCATATGAAAAGTTTAGATTTATAAGCAGCATAGTACGTATATCATAACTAAAATGCTATATTGATTGAAATTAAATTACTCTATACATGTACTTTACTTTATAATTAAACATTTATACTCAATGATCTGCACATTGAACTTTACTGAATTGTAGATTCTTTAGAGCAGATATTAACTCTTTTGATACTGTGTTATAGGTGATTATGCATGGATAGTTCTATATCTTGTCAATAACTACAAATAAGTGGTTGTTGTCTTCTCGAGATCTAAATGACCCATGACAACTGAAGTAAAAAGTTCTTTGAAAACTTGTCTTTGAGAGTTAATAACCTAGAACATGTAAGAAACTTTTGAAAAATATATTTAAATTTGTTTCTGAATAGTTCTAAAAAATATTTTGACTAGTAGAGTAATACAAGACTCACAAGGGTTGATAAAAGTAAGCTTAATGGGGGATGTATGATTCAATAACATTAATTTACAAAACATTACAACTTAATTTAATTTACTTTGAAAAATACATTTAATATCTGGGGCTGATGGCCATATGACACTTTCTGAAGTGGTCATCAGCCACAAAAAGTGATATGGGTATATTGTAAGTTTGAAACTTTGTGTGGGCGACTGAACAGATTCCATAATCAGGGCTCAGGCATCGGGATTTCACTAATTGTGGGAAACAATTTTTCGGTTCAGAGAATTTTGTACCTGGGAACCGAAACGTTTCCCAGATAGTTCAGGCATCCTGGGAAGCGATTTTAAAAAAACAAATACAAAATTGAAACAGGTTATTGCATTAAAAAAACCTCAAACACATCCCACTGTTAGGACTATTAAATAAACTTGTGTCAAAACACTGAAGAAAGTAGTACATAATACATCAAACTTGTGTAACTTATTACTTGATTTTTTTTAATTCTATTTTTCAGTGGGAAACGAATTTTCGGTTCCGAGTTTTTAAAGGCTGGGAACCGCCACGGTAACGGAACTATCGTTTCTGTGAAATCCCCATGCCTGTATTAGTAAGAATTGATTGCAACGGCTGCACATCTGCGTATATGCAAGTTTCAAAAGCCTACGTTAAATAGTAACCAAGATCCAGTCCGGAGAGGGATCAGAAAAAAATTGACAGAAAGCTTATTTGAATACTTTATGCAGAAATTTGCATAATTCCGTAATTTTTTTCTCCATTTTTAACATCTGCATATATGGATAAAAATGCAGTATGCAAGTTTCAAAAGCCTAAGTAAAATATTAAGCAAGATACCTTTTGGACAGGGCTGATACAAATGAAAATATCAAACTAAATCATTTATGCAGAAATTTGTGTAATTCAAATTAATGCTTTTTTTCCGTTGCACATATAGTGAATGATGCGGTCTGCAAGTTTCAAAAGCCTAAGTTAAAAAGTACCCAAGATCCAGCCCGGACAGTGATCAGACAAAAAAAAAAGTTCATATGTCTACCTGTCGTTGACAGGTAGTTTTTCTGGATGACAGGTAGAAAAAATATTTAATTTTTAATGCAATCTTCAATCTATAAGAATCCAGAATCCAGTGTTACTCTGGTTTATAGACAGTTAACATTCAAAAAACTAAATCATGCTGATGCACCTTGACATCTTTGAGAAGACCCGTTTTGAAAGGAGATGGTTTCTGAAGCCTTGTCAAAAACCTACAAAATCCTGACAGGTTACTCCAATTGTCCATATTTACTCAATCAATGATAAGGTTACATAAAGATACTATCATTTCAATTTATCTCTATTTTTCTGGAGCCGTTTTGACGCTGACAAAATCAATTGCTTTAACATGCACTGTCATGCAGTACACCATTAATAGGAGCCCAATTTTTGTGACGTATCTATTCGGCCAAATTTTTAGAAAGGTTAAAGCTAACTGAAACATTTCATAAATAATTTCTTAATCGCTTAAAAAAGGTATAACTATAAGAATCATTAAATTTCACTTGAGAATTTGCTTATGTCAATAACTTATGTCCTGAGGACATGAAGGAGCATATTTATAGGGCTAAATTTTCCCTTATTTTGGATGAGAAAAAAGGGGGGAAATAAAGAACAAAAATTACTACTTTTTTAAAGTGAAAAAAGGCCTTTATGAAATGCCAGAAATTACTTTAATTTCCTATTGCTTCTGCAGCCAACTTGTAATCTGTACCTTATTTTCTAATAAATGACCTGGGATAGTATATTTTTATATGACAACTGTCGATCTAAATGTTTTATGAGACAGGTAGAAATAAATTTTACCTGTCTCTGGAGACAGGTAGAAATTAAGAAACATTTCGACCCCTGTTTGTTTATAGGAAAGCCTGTGGCTAAATCAGGCCAGAAGACTGTTACAGAAGAACACCTCCTCTACTATGACAACATCACTAAGGCTATTCTAGGCTATGATGAACAACTGGCTAAGGTAACTATCGTCAGAGTAAACTCTCCTGCTCTGGCAAACCCAGAATGTGAGGATTTTTTTTAACCATCATCAATCTGTTATCAGTTATTGAGCTTAAAACATAATAAAACCATCTTTAGCCATTGAACCATATTACAATTGCTTTCTTTTAGACTAATAATGAAACCTAACCTAATATTTATAGTTATGAAGTAGTAGTTTGTTAAAGGGTTTTTCAGCCCGCAAAGTGTATATAAACCAAGGTCAATGAGTCATACTTCTGTAGTTCTGAGGCGTGTTCAATAGGCCTAGCACTCTGGCGTGCACTTTGCTTGACACCAACAGCCTTATTAAACGGAAAGGAGTGCTTGCTTAACAGTCACTGATCGACTACATGCAATTGGCAAAGTGCCTGCGCTGATTTCTTATGTCGGGTTAAGAGAACTCGCTACCGATTATGATAAAGAAGCTGCCAAAATATATCTTCTACCACAAAAAAAAGCCTTTGGGTTAATTTATATATAGCCTTAATATTTTGTCACTTTCATGGGAATGACCGGACACCAAATAGCTCATCTATGTAAAACAGTTTTTGGGAAGAATTGTCATTTATTAAAGTAAATCATTCACTTCCGCATTGTCCGACACCATCTTGGTTTGCTCTGCTAACTTGGCGATCCACCTTTGAGGATTGCTAGCCAGTGGCAGGTAGAGGTCGGTCGAGCATTATTGTTCAACAGCGAGAACTCACGAGTGCCAGTTGGTGTTAGGCCTATTGAACATGCCTCTGATCGCTGTAAAACCACTCTGTCAATGAGGTTGGAGAGTGGCTATAAAGGGGGATAAATATGTTATATCAGTGGAAGTTCCCCCTATTGACTAACACTATTGAATCTTACATTTATCTTAAATAAATTATTTTCAGTCAGTAGCATACATTGTAGATACTGCCAGATATCTGTGAGCTATTAATACTAATACTGCTTTCAAGCAACAGACCACTGGAGACAGCACAACATATGTCTGCCTGTGAATGGAACTGTAGAGTTCAAGTTCATAAGTGGCGTACCTTAGGTCCAAATAGGACAAAAAGTAAACAAATTGCCATTGACACAATGACTTTGATTAGTACAATTATCACAACTTTATTTTTAGGTTGCATTAGAAGATCTAAAGACTAACAGTAAACTGGTCCCGCTCTTACCTTACTTTGTCAACTTTGTATCCAATGGGGTGAGTCATTATTCTTTAAAACAGTGTAACCATTTCATAAACTGTGTTATGAACACCAACACACTTGCATGGATTTTAGCCATAAGCTAACCATTTGCCAAGTGATAGGAATTCACATTTCTTTTTGTACCCCTGATACCCTAGTGCTCCCGGAGCTAAGGGCATTAGGAAGTAGATTTGCTATAGTGTCATGTATTTTGTTCTGTCTCGTCTTTTATGTTGCCAGGGATGTGAAGTGTTGTTTCCACCACCCATGGCATAAGGCTGGCACTCTGTCGGAAAAGGTGAAATACCCATGAACACAGTGTTTAACCTTAATCTATCAAACTATTTTTGTATCAACCCCAGGCATTGGTCTTGTTACTATTAGGAACCTTTACTAATATTGTTTTATACCGTTCACATACCATGTATATTTATAGCAGAGCCATTTTATACCGCCTGCCTCTGTCAATCAGCTACATTTAGCTTAAAAGATAATGTGTTAATTTATTTGTTTTTGTTTGTATATTTCTCCTTTTTTGCATACAATGTTATAATATGACCCTTTAATCTTTATTGTTTTAATTCCCAGGTGAAGACTATTAGTTACGATATAAAACAGTTGACCAAACTCTTACATACTGTGAAGGCAGTAATAGTCAATCCACATCTCTATCTGGAGCCCAAACCTTATGTAAGTTTGATGTGTTTCAATGTAGTGTTTGCTGCCACAGTGGCCACGGTCCTGTGAGTACACCAGTTAAACTTTTTACATGTAAACTGAAAATCACAAGTGGTTGACAGCAGTTTCCAGTGCCCTTATGCTGTTAATTTACAGCATCTGTCTTCTTGCACCATGTACTTTGTTGTGCGTTTGTCTTGTATATTGTCCTTACTTTTTGGTGGAAATGTTGAGTGGGTTTTTTTTTCACCCATATGCCATCTTGTGATTAAAATAATCTTAAGTACATGTACGGCATATAACACCAATTGAACCAAAATTCCTCACATTAACGAAAATTGTGAGATTAATTTGTTCAGCTTTGGCCAATCCAAAACATCTACATATTTTATTGAGGGCATCGCACTGGCTCCACCATTAATACTGACCCAGCCGTGATATAACTGAAATAACCTTCAGTGCAGTGTAGAAGACCAATTAATCAAACCTGACAGGTCACAATGCCTCAATCTAAATCTTGTAATAAAAAAGTAAGTTTCTCTGGTATGATTGTCAACAGACAATTCAAGATGAAAAGACTCACTTTTGAGTAAAACACAGACTTTTGAAGTCATGGTAAATAACAGGTCTTTTACACACTAAGACGCTACCTTTCTACGAAAGATGCCTTTATTCTCATAAAGTGCCCAAATATTGTCCCCCA
>JAVFBY010383936.1:0-15882 GCA_034781015.1 Tonicella lineata
ATCGCAACAGTATCGCGATAGTAACCTAACTATCGCAATAGTATCGCGATAGTTGTTTTGACTATCGCAATACTATCGCGATAGAAATATTCATCTCGATAGCCACCCCTACTCTTTTGATTCTGTGTTATAGGTAATCAAGTATGATCTGCATGTTCTACATCTTCTCAATAACTACAGATAGCTGGGTGCTGTCTACCTGGGATGTATAGGCCTATGATCTCGAGATTGTAGTCTTTGAAAACGTGTCGCTGAGAGGTAATTTAGAACATGATTTGTCGGTTTTTAATTAATCGACTCCCCGTGCCAGTGAAACAATTTTGAAATATATATAGACGAATATGTGTAAGAAATCAAAGATCAATATAAGTAGGCCTATATTCATCGGGTCAGAATAAGTGGCCACATTTTCGCCTACTGTTTATTTCCAACCATCTTAAAGACAGAAAATATTAACCTTATGAAATGCCCCAGTTCTCAGGGAGTAGAAGGCGGGAAATGAATGTCTCTATAAATGGTTATAAAATGTCAGGATTCCCACACATTGCTCTCCCGTGTCAGATTATTATTTATAATAAGATTTTTTAAAACCACTGTGTCATAAGTTGAATAGCCCTATGTGGTACTTTATGAATTGCCACAAAATGTCAAAATTTTTCATTTTTCCATTTATTCCTGTTTTTCTTGCTAACCGAATAAAGTGTTATGTCATAGAAATTAATCGCGCCTGTGTGGGACGTGGCATCAAGATGTGGAGATTGAACATGTAAAACTAAGTGCTGGGTTTGTCAGATCAAGCTAATTCAAATCACCTGCGCCACTTGAAGAAATTCCTCTCGCAAAATGTCTCTAACAACACTCCTTCTCTGCTTTATTACCTCAGTGTCTGGAGTTATTTCACTCCTAGTATTATTGTTAACACTGCCTGTGTTAGCGGTCGAATCAGTCACCTATCCTCGCAAGTTACTGGTGCTCGCTCAAGTCACTGGTGGTCCCGCAAGTCATTGGTAATCCTATTATTGGTTGCTGTTATTTATTTTATTCACGGCAGAGATCAATATAGTACGTCACCGTATCGACTCAATAACACGTTAAATGAAAACTTCAAATTAAAGAAAGGCAAGCCAAAAGTAAGCCTGTAAAAGAAAGAGGTAAACAATGTGTATATGGAATGGGCTAGTGTTTTCCCTGTGATTGGTGCTGGTTAATTGCTAGTAGAAACTTGCTTGTCGGGTTTAATTCTAAACACAAGTTAGATAAGAATCAACAAGTGGGTGTTAGGCGACATATGATGTCCTTAGACGTCCTCGAATCCCGTTCCCCTACCAGATCTCGTGTGGTCCCACCGACAACCTACAAATGGTACCAATTACAGTTAAAAACCATATTAACTACAGGAAATGGATAAATTAGATAATGGTCGAAAACATTTGTAAAAAATGTAATATTAAACGGCTGACAAATGATTGGACACAGAAGTCGACTGACTAAGTCACTTGGCAGTAGTATCAACATCTAGCTGGGAAATTAGCACGGAGGTATAGGAACTGACAAAAAAAGCTTAATTCAATATAAAAAACGTGGTTTTCATTAAAAGTGTTATTGGAAAACATGGCAGCCTTAAAATCGGTTTTAAGAAATGTTTGTCTACAAACCCTTGAGCAGAAATTGTAATTAATGTGTAAAATTAACTGCTTACTCCGCCTTCTTTACATCGAATTCGAATTAATACATTTTGTTCATTCTGTTCAATAAGCTTGAGTTTCAAACTACATGTTACAACCTGCCCTGTGTATCAACCTCTCTAGACTCTGTAAAGTGCCAACTGTTGCAATGTCGAAACGATTTTAAAATAGGAATTGTTTTAATCGATCAGTGAACGTTAGTTGTTTGGATTGCGGGTTTGAGAATATGAACGAAGCTGAATTGATTGTTATGTAAATGAAAGTGTCGCACATGTAAAATAGAAAATACCAGTTGACCATTGAACATGGTTACAATGGAGAAAGGCGATGCTTCTGGAGTGTTGTCCCCTGAGTGCTAGCCGAGTAATTCTTTATAGTATAGCTTCCCTGAATACAGAGAGAAAGCAAGGATATAATGTAAGGCGGTGGTTGAAACATTATACGATTTGCTAGAATCATTAGACGGGAACAGGCACGAATGAAACCCCGGCTTGTTAGCTGAATGAGAGATGGGAGTCCGTAAAGAACAAAGCACAGATCCCCCTGGCTTGACGAGTAGCATTTTCTTGGGAACACATTTGAAATGTATACCAGAGAAATTAATCCCCAATGAGAGAACTGTATTGGCTGGAAATCTCGAGGTCACGAGTGTTGAACGAGAGTTAATCACCGCCACCTGGTGGAGAGGATTTGAATTACAGGCAGTCGTGGTTTGGCAGACTTCAGTTATCAACGACTGTAGCGTCCCTGATTTATCTTGCACTTGCCTTCTACATACGACGTGATTAAGTTGAGTTGGTTGTCAGTAGAGGAAACCATGCCTGACTTTAAAGTTTATTTCATAGCAGGCTGGCCCAGTGCGCCCTCGCCAAGTACCCAATGGGCAAAGTTAATCCAGGGGATTAACTCCGTCCTAATTTAGTTAATCTGACTATTCAGAGGTCACACGAACTAAAAGTTGCCTCTCTGCCTCTTCAGATCAAACCCTTCACAGTAATATACTCTGCCCTCAATCTCTGTTTGTATGTTAATCAGCATAAGTGCCCGGATAAGCATAAAGTTATGTATTTTTCAGTAGAATTTGATATACAGTACTTATGTTTGCGATTCAGTATTTCTGTCTCTATTTATACCATAATATCACAATATTGTGCGATGTAAACCCTTTGTCAGTCTACCTCCCAAACCCTTCTTTAAAACTGATTGCCTGAAAACCTTCATATTCTTCTAAAAACTTAATGTTTGAAAACTTACATATTCTTCTAGAAGCTCATTGCATGAAAGCTGTATATTCTTCTAAAAACAATAAATCAGAAAAAACATTTTATTCTTCTTAAAACTCAATGTATGAAAGCATTTTATTTTCTCATATACTTGATTCATTCAACAATTTCCTCTGTTTTATTGTGATCGACAAATTAAAAATGCAGTTATTGTCTCAGCTCAAGGTGTGTATTGGTTACCGAAAATAACTCAAGCTTAAAATCCATGGAACAATGTCTCTAAGAGATTATGTAGACCATAACGATACCTTAGTGTTTACCTGATCAACATCCCATTGTAGGGGAGACCAATCTTTGGAAATATTACTTTGATATAAATTTCGATCCTTGCCGCTGTGACTCATTGGCATTTGGTAACCCTTAAGTACCATCTAGCTTTTCAAAGCAGACTAGAACTTTGGGACAAATAAGCGACATGCCAAGCTTTCAGTTTCGTGCACTATTTCCAAGACGAGGAAGCTTCTTTAAGGGAAAAGCATTTTCCTTGGAAATCTGTGTGAATGTGTATAATTTGTAAAAAAATAAATAATAAAAAGAATGTCAATCTTAGCACAATCAAAAAATACCTTTACATACTGTTTATAAAAATGTATAGTTTAAAAAATATTTTACAAATTGGCCTTTGATATATGACCGTTTGGATTTACACAGCTTCAAGCAAATTTCTGCCGTTCACCGCTGGTTATACATCACTATCCTAGTCAATCCAATCCAGCTATCCAATATCCACCATGACGTATAATCAGTAAAAACAATCAGTTCATATCGCCTGACTTCCAAGCATTATTCAACAGTCTTTTTTTAATACTTTGATACATTTTTTTTTAATCGTAGCCATAAAGCCTACATTTTTATTTCCAAATTTTTGTGTTAATAATTTAACCCCTGTTGGAGTAAAAAATCTAACATGGGAATTTCGATGCTCACTTGAGACCTTACATATTCTTCTTTCTGTCCATATATGAATTGATTGGATAGAAAGGACAATAAGTCATACACATCCTCGTACAGTTTGAGTTTCCACAACTCATTCGTAACAGAACCACGTGCTTTGGTAGCTTGTCACAGTCTTACAGAGTTCACCTATCATTTCATCACAAAGCACACAGTTTTGTTCTAACTTCCTGAGTATCTAAACACAATTAGTCCGATGTTACAAAGAGACATTTATACAGAGTCTGACTGTCATGATGTGTGTATTGTCTCATTTGTCTCACATACCCTACCACTCACTTGAAGTAAACAGTACTGACAACAGTCCAAAACTGTCAAACTGTTCTTTCTACATAAGATAATGGAACATCAATTGTACTCTTTTCAGTCATCAATTGGAATTCTCAGCGAAATCATTTAAATATTTATTCAAACCTTTGGTATTAAAATTGTCTGGTTTTATCTGATCTGATCTTTGTTTTGAACGGTTGATTTGTACAACAATAAATGTTATATGATCTACAGGTAACATTTAAACAGAGGACTACCTACTGCAAACATCAATTCCTGAACACATTTTTAGACTATTTTGCGTCAGAGATCTAATTCTTTTTTTTTAACTTATAGGTCTAAAAGAACACGTTGAGTATTACCGAATACATAGAACTATTTGTGACAGAGTTCATGTTAAAATAAAACTGATGAGAAATTCCAAGTTTTCCCTTTTGAAATATCGATCGTTGGCATTGGTCAAAGTGATTGTCTGGTTCTTATGATACTTTACTAACTTTTGTTTATTTAAAATTGTATAATGTTTCTGTTGTTTTCATCGTTTTTTAATCGTCCTGGTTTAATTACATTATTGTGTATTTGGCCATGTAACACTGTAACCATGTTCACAACACAACTGTGTCTCAATAACAAACATAAGACTTCTACATTGCTGCCATAATTATACTGTTTTAAAGGAATGGCTATTCTTTGTTGAGTTACAAAGTGTAACCCTATACTATAATCATAATTATAGCATTACAGTTGTCTCGATTAGAAATGATTGACAGTGTTTTCGTTATATGTAACATAATAGATACTGCATGGGTCCAGTGCGTGATTCGAACCCGTAACTCAAGAGAATGGAGAAGCAAATCTGCGACATTGTGTTCGACACATATAGACAGCTACTCATTCAGTCAATCGACTTTGTTGTAGGAAGTTTCTAGTATCTGTTCTAATTAAGTAAGAGAGTGTCTTCTCAAAATGCATTTGATTAAAACCTTCGCCGGTATATAACCGGCTTGGCCACAAAGAGGCCCCATTTTATGTAGTGATATACATTAAATTGATGTAAATTATGCGGTCGTCGTCCGGGTAATTACAACTGTAATTGTGCTTATTTGACAGTCTTATTATTTTTTTTTGACAAACTGTACACATTTACACAGATTCTCAAGGAAAATTCTTTCCCATAAAAGGGAGTTCCCCGCCCTGAAAATAGTGCACGAAACTGAAAGCTTGACATGTCGCCCATTTGTCTAAAAGTTCTAGTCTGCGTTGAAAAGCAAGATGGTAAGTAATGGTTACAAAATGGTCGCAATGCCTAAAAAAAACAAAAAAAAGAGCTCGATCTATATATGAAGTTTAATTAAGACTTATTCTTGTAGGTATCAGGTCGCGTACTAAGAGCCGCAAAGTTATCTTATCATGTTAACAGATATACCTGCAGACTGTCAGTAAACATTTAAAAACCAGGCATGTTAGCTTTATCAAGATCTTTACTGTTTTGTTTTTCATATTAATGTTATGGTATCTGCGCGGTCATAATCTGTCTTATCTTTATTAACGACCGCAGAATTCCACCCATCTTAGAAAACATTTAAGTACCGTGTGTTTTTACCATGTAATTTCTTTCCAACAACTGTGTCTTATTTTGCTCTATCTGTTAGGTTTTTTTTTTCATTAGTGCTTATGGGATGTATGAGACTTTGAAGCGATTCTACCGCCATAGTATAGCGGTGTGTCAGAGGTACTTGACGGTAAGCAATTTCTAGGTTTAAGGGTCGGCACGCTGACAGCACGCCCCTCACGAACTCAGCAAAATTAAACTGTACTAAAGAAACGGGAGTAAGCATATAAGATAATAGATTCTGACACGGAAGATTGTTGTAGTGATATCCTCAACAAAACACATCTCCAGGTGCCAGTAAAAGCACAAGCTACCAAATGAATGTAAGCGCATGAAATGTAGAGAGTCAGGGGTGGAGAAAGATGGCTTAGTTGTTACATTTGGTATGAGCTGTGAGCTGGAAGATTCCGATTATTCCTCACAGAAATGTGTGTACTTGACTGTATAGACCTATCACCCAGCTGTTAGCTATTATCTCATCAAATGGCAAATATATCCTTTTAATCCTCGTAAATTGTATTTAAATAACTACAACGGAACGAGAACATTAGACAGAAAATGACAATTGCTCGTACATATTTAATTTATAGGCCAATATTTAATTATTTGTATAACAGACATTTTTGACAAAGTATACGCATCCAAACATTAAACATATTTTGAGATTCCATAACCTCTGAAAAGCGTGTGGAGTCAGGACCAGACTTGTCAGTAACACACACGGACTCGGCTCATAAGTATTTGTGGGTATTTATTTATATTGTGGGTATTTTGTGGGGGATTTGCCATGGATATTGTTTTAAATGATAGGTAGAACATATGCATGGAATAAAAGTATGTGCCATGTATCATTTAAAACAATATCCAAAATACCAAATTGAAGTTGAAGAGTGGCTAAATCGAATTCTGATTAATTAAAGGTCAATATCAACGTCTAAAATAATGAATTAATAAGAATTTGTTTTAATAATAACGTTATTCCACTATGTTAAAAGTATAGGGTGGATCAAATATACATGTAGGTGGCACATATGATCTATAGTCCATAAATGGAATTTACCAAATCCGCCAAAATAATATCTAATACGTTTCAACGTACACATGTTATGTGTGAAATGACAAAAGAACATAATTATTTTATTCATAATTATTAATTAATAATTGCATTAATTGGTCTTCACATAGCAGAAAATAATTTGTGTTAATGTTGATAATAACTGAAGCGTTCTCGGCAAGTGGCGGAAGGGAGGTAATTCTGTTTCCCACATCAGATAATTGCGCTCTCTTTTCGTGCAATAACGATTTTATCCTTAACAAAATACATGGTCTTCAACCATAAATAGGGATGTTAAAATATATTGGATTATTTTTTATTCCTTTTCTTTTTTTTCTAAAATGTAGACCTTATATTTTTTTCTTATAAAGGTAGCTAAATTAGTAAATGTCATTAATACATTTAATTAGTCCATCTTAATCCAGCACTCCCCAATCTGTTTGTATTTCCTCGGGTCTGATTAGAAACCTCCTACAGTGAAATCTCATTTCTCTCAGCAAGCCTTTGGTTTTCCACAAATCCCATTTGAAGGAGAAGCTTTCTAAACGAATAAAAAAGAAAATGATCTAATCAATTACGATTAAAGCTAGCTTGAGAACATATAGTTATTTGAAGGGGAGATCAACGGGCGAGCCCGGGTGGAAACGTGGTTAGACCTTCCCCAGCTCTGATAGGGAGTCAGTAATCACCGGGTAATAAAACAACGTAATCCCACAGCCAGAGGTTATGAAACCCTGCCCGGAAATTCATAAATATTCCCCCAACCCAAATATTCCTAGTGCCTGAACAAACAAAGAATGGTCGGCGTAAACGAAATGAAAAATGAAAAGTGTATGGATTTGAACATTACCAGTAATAGACCCCTGTGGAAAAGCTAGTCTTTATAGGACGCTCTATTTACTTTTTACGGAGCAAAGTTAACTGTGTATTGTGCCCGGTTGATTTAATTACCGATTTAGAAAACTATAATCGAAGGGTGGAGGTCATATATTAGAGTGTGGTAATCTAGCTGTGACATAAATAACCCTCTGGAAATCTACTCATCTTGACCCAAGACTTAACCCCAAATCTCCACGGAATGATGGCTCCATGTTCAATGTCCAATCATCCCACATTAACGGGCTTAGACAAGGAACGCTGTCAACTACACCTTTAATTAATCAGAATTCGATTCAGCCACTTTTCAACTTCAACAAACTAGGACTGTCTGTATCTTTGTCTTCGTATTTCCCTTCTCTAATCTTTGTAAAAATGTATTTACAAAAAACAATGAGATATTTCGACACAGTTCAGAACCGATTAGTTTAAAATATATCTGTATAATAGCATGGAATACTATTTATTTGTCTTTTTGAAAAACACACGGAAATATTTCGTTCCTTGAATCACTCGCCGTGAAATAAACAGTTCCGCACCTACATGTATAGGCCCTATATAAATGAGTTAGTGAACATCAGCACAAATAAACTTATCTGCTTTACAATGCATTGGCCTATATGTAGTTGGAAGAAAATTTTCCAAAACATTTGATGAAAATATGCCTGTTAATAAAATCCATTTTGCATTTTAAATATCATATGAAAATGTGTCAGGAGTTTGTCTAAAATGATTTTTCACCTAAATTTGCAATTTTAAATTTGACTTTACGTTTATTTTCTTTCTCTCTCAATTCTCATTTGATTTTTTTTTTTTTTGATTTTTTTTATTTGGAATCGTGTACATTTTTATCAAACAGAATAAAACCATAAGAAAATGATACTCGCCAGGGCGGAATAGTTCTGCTGGAAATGTATTGTTATGACAGTGATAAGCTATATAGGAGTAATTTCAGATGGAAACAAATAAACTGTATAGTGGATAGTAATGTCCTTATGCTTATCCCTCTGTTATCCATGCATAGGGCGGACAATACGTGTTGTTTGTAGGTTTAGACACGCCTAGACATCTACTGGCCCACAACTTGTATTATCTCTCCGTTCAAAGTCCCGCCATATTCCCACAGCTCTGGCACAATATCCCACCATAATCTCCTTTGTGTCTAACAAACAGTTCAAATCAAGTCAAAATTAACTCCTGTCAAAATTTTGCCCAAATCGACTTTCAATTAAAAAAAACCACTTCAACAAATTTTCCCACAACTCTCGTGAAGTTAAAATCAATAAAGTGTTTTATTCTCATTGGGTCGTAACTAATCCACCATTTGTTAATCCAGTCTTTATATTCTCTAGGGCTCTTAATCTTAATTTACAAATATGTATATATACAGACTTAATGAAAAACAATCATATATAACAATGCCGTTTCCCACAATATACTTCACTGTCATTTCTGAACGGACAAACCACAAAGTCAAATTTCCTGCATGGTAAATATAAAAAGTGCCTATTAATTCCAGGTTTATTCCTTTAGTAAAATTACTTTTTCACTAAACTTGATGTTTTGCCTAATTCTGATTTCGTTCCCGTTATATTATAATCGTATGCTAGTACTATAAATATAAAACTAATAAACAATTTCATTTTACAATTTTGCGAGGGTGTGATAATAGTATTTGCGGCTTGACTTGAAGAGTAATGCATATAAAGATAACCCGATTTGATACGTCGCTTCTGGATGTTCGATTTGAAATTGTGATAAAGATAAATTTCTACATATGTTTAAACGACTTAGGTCTCTAAATCATGTCTCAATTCGCACTTTACACCGTTATTTATGAGAATGAGTAAATACATTTCCGCTAGTTGAAGAGCAGGCATGCAACATGGATTGAGGATAAGAACCGTTAAGATACAGCGCTAATCGCTTTTCCATCGGCCAATCAGTTGGCGGCTCGCTTTTACATGAGCACATGTCGCCGCTATCAAACTTATGGAGAAATCATTAACTAGCGGTTTTGTAAGAACTCTATACCTTAAAGACAGGTGGGAAAATAGACAAACCTATCTCAAAGGTACACTGCTTTCTATCAGGGACCGTAACCCTTACAACTCTGAGCGCATATGTTTGGGTTATTAGAGAGAAATTCGGTCTGGTAACACTTTATCTGTTAATCTGTATGAAATAGGGGGAATTGTGGCGTTTCAGGGGAGTTGGAGTCATAGAGGCCACCTGTGCCCAAACTGTTAACTGAGAGCCCCTGACAACTCTAACTGTCATCGCCTCGACGAACATCTACATTCTAACCTCGCTCAAACAGTCATAAGAGACGGGTGGAAGCTGTTAACACTGGGCCCTCTGATACCCCATACCCTTACTGCTCGGCCACATCCCACTGATATGTTTGTCTGTTTGTTTGGATGTCTTTTTCAGATCCTATCAGGGAATCTGCCCCGCTACACATATGGTTTCCCGCACGTCCTGCCTCAATGGTTTACCAATATAGCATTCCGTCCAATCTACATACAACGATAAACATACACGCGGGTGCATGCAATCTCTAACAGCATTGCAATTTCATTGTGCGGTTTTGTTAGGTTTTTATTTAATCATACACTTACTGAAAAAGTGTGATTGTTTAACTGCACAAACACAACATTATTGGAAATAAAATGAGTGTGTAGGCATATACATGTACATGTATAACTGGACATGGATTGTTGACGATCGTTGCAATGTAGGCTATAACTTCACTCTGCTTCACCGTCCCATCGCGTTTACTGTTCAAGGGGGAATAACCCTGTAGGCCTATTATACAGCGAGAAAAAAATGTGGCAAAATCAGATAAAATATTACATTCACAATATAAAAACTTTCAAACGCAAAAGCCTGTTACAAAACTATTCTGTTAACAAATTGCTTTTCTTTTATGCAGTGTTATTGTAATGTCAAGCAGACAATCTATGGTATAAACAAAGGTAAATAAATTTAATAAGATCGTGGGGGGGAAATCGCCAAAGGAACTTGATAAATAAAATGTATGCGGGTTAAAAAAAATAGATTTATATTTTTTGTAAAACTTTTGTAACACAGAAGCTTTGCAGAAATTGCATTGAGCTCTATCATATCCCGGTAGCACGTGTAGCACATGTATCAGCTTATTATATTGACTCAACAATTGAACCTTAGAAGACAATCGCCAGTTTTTGTCGATGTGTATTTGATTTGTTGAAATCTAACAAGGGACAACCGAGAAAGGCTTTTTGATATTTTTAACTGGATTGGCAATAATGCTACCAGCTAAATCACCACCCTTCTTTATTTCAACCCTCTTCAAAGTGAACTCTCCTTTATTGCCTTTTGTAAGTTCAGCGCCCTTTGATGAGAGGTGTCAGTTTAATTTCATTTCGTCGACCTTTTTATTCTATTCTCCAAAGCCGTAGAGTGGAGGATATTGTAAAGTTTCTCTTGGATTGTAGTAGTGTTTGGTCTACGGTCTTGACAAGTCCGATCCCTGGCTAATTCCCCGGCTGAGCAGTGAGGGCCTCGGGCAGGAAACAATCCTCATCAACCGGTCTATGATACACCTTAAAAAGAGATAACCCAAGTGAAGGAGAATCACAGGCCGTCTTTGAGAAGACTACTTAATCCTCTCAGCTTCTTTATCCAACAGCCGCAGGGTTAAACTTTATATTTTCCGCGCGACCAAATATCCGTCAAATTAACCCTAATTTCCACGCGGTCTTAATCGGTAGAATGACTCTTGATATGTGGCTGGGCTAGTGAGCTGTCAATAAGAGCCGAGTTGAAGTGCTTTTCACCCAGGACCGGCCGTTCAACCGTACTTGAGCTGCCTGAAAAAGACTAGCTGGTTACAAAAGCCTGCTCAATTGTGTTCATTTCGTGTTTATTTCGTTCCCTGCTGTCCGTTTCGTCTTTCTGAAATTGACTACATTAGTCCCAGACTCAGCTTGGGCAATATGTTTACAGCCAAAAGGTAACCTTTATTAGCTCCTATTTCCAGACAGTATTAACTCTGTTTGGTAATATAAGCCCCCCCCCCCTTAACCCACCCCCCAACACACACACACACTCCATACTCACCCCACTAAGTCACACGATCTTGTTACATTGTATAAATGGCCAGACTATCAAAGTTAAATCCGAGTCGATGGCTTAACGATTAAAGCAATGTGTGTCTGATAAGGTTTAATCTTCTCCTCTTTCAACTCTCACAAATCCTTCAGGTGTCTGTTGAGCGATCACTTTGATCACTCCGACGATATCGCTGTCTTCTTTGTTAACCCCTTTTTCAACAGCCCTAAAGTTTGACGACTTTTTTAGGTCTATATTTGAATAATTGTACTAATATTGACTAATTTCAACTTAAATAGGAAATGAAGCTAAACTAAATAATAATTCAGCTTGTTTCACATTATTAAAATACAAAGAAATACATAATTTATTCTGTATGTATTTATTTATTTTCTGTTTTGAACGTGAAGATGTAATTAAAGAATTGTTTCTTAATGTCTCTGTTCGTTTTACTTCTCTTGAGACCTTGGTTTCGTCGGCTAGATTGTAAATGCATGAGTTGTCTCCCCTACATGGCTCCGTACTCACGAAACCCCAACAATGCATGAATGATGAAAGTGCATGATTGTATTTTCAAAAAATTGGCATCTAAATGGACAAACCAGGATTGCAATTTAAATACCCCAAATTTAATATAAAAAAATCCGTGTTTGGGACTAACCTGAGAAACGACCAACAAATTTCCGAACGATCCAATCCATCTAGGCCTACACGTTTTTATAAAAGTGTTTTAACACTTATATCAACGATGTGAATATAGGTTCTTCTTATATTGGCGACTTTATTTAAATGTTAAATTGAATTTAATAAATTAGATCCATTCTAACAATATCCATTTACAGAGGGCGTAAAAATACAGACATCAAGTTTGGTGAGTGGTATAATTCTGTTTAAACAATCTCGTGATGAAAGGTTGCCATGGCGTGCACGTGCGTTCTAGAACAGATCCGTAGCTGTCAGTAGCTGCGAAGGAAAGGAACATAATTACCGTAGTTAAGTGTTCTGGAGTATCTATGTTTTACCAATAAGTCTACCTAAGCAAGTAGCCCGTGGAGAGACGGGAGTGCTTTACCAGATAGCAGGAATTTAAAGCCTCTATGTCAGTCGACAAACCAAGGGTCGCTTACCGTTAGGGGTTTATGATGGGAGCGGACAACTCATTCCCATTTCCTGTATCTTAAATTTGTAGAAAAAAAAACGCTTGACTTATTTTGTTCTTTAATACCAACAACAGACCCGGTAGTGTTAGAGCATGAAGAGAAGTTATATCCGTTATCTACATTCACTTATATCTATCATGATCTTTGTGTAGTTACATATATTCCTAATCAGCACTTCCCAGTTCAGGGAACATATAATTAAGGACATGTGTTAGGTTAATACTTTATTGTATAAACAGATGGGTCTGGTTTACTTGGGAGTTTACGTCGTATTCCCGATTTACCTCATACTTTCATTATTATTATTAAGGACACGTGAAAGGTTTATAATTATTTCAATTCTTTTTTAAACCTATGCACCACTGCCTCTCGCAAAACGGTTACAATAATTATATTAATAGTAAGAAAGAAATAACCTTCAGTCGTGCTTTGGATTTGGGTCAATTTTGCTGTAGCTAAAGGGATCTGATTTTTTGCTTGCCTTGCATGGGAAAATCATCTATTATCCGTCAACCAAATTCCTAATGTTTTGATTGGTCAATTTGTCGGGGTAAAATTCCCGTACTACCCTGGAGATGAAAATTCTCAAGGGTGATAAAAATCACGACGTCATACATGTCATAAATGACGCCATGTTCGGAATACTGAAGCCATGATGACGAAAATGTTATGTGACGTCATGACGTTCTAACGTCACATCTTTTTAAATCAGTCCTGCTTCAATTCAACATTGTCAATTTCCAGGCATATATAATGAAAAGTCCAAAATCTTAAGGATGTATTAAATTGATGGAGTTACTGTACACTGCACACTTTACGTACGACTTGACGGAAAATACATTCGTTATATAGATGTTACCTTCAGGGTGTACAGGATTTTATGACCGTCCTGAAGCTCGTGTGGCGCTTCTCCAGCGGTTCAGGGCGTACGAGCTTCAGTACGGTCATAAAATCTCGTACTTCCTTCGAAAACGTCAATTTGGCATGGGAGATAAGTTGGACCTTAAATCTGGTTTTATGACGCGAAATGCATTCGCATGTGGCTCATATGAATGACGACACAGAGTAAAAACATCTGTGACGCTATAAAATTGATTCTCATTCGGAATAGGGTCGCGTCGTAAAACTTCAGACTTCAGGGTCAATTTATCCCCCCTTACAAGTCCGCCAATAATAGTGACCGACCACAGGGCCATCTATGTGGTGAAAATAGAACTTTGGATATCCCCAATAACACGATATGCTATAATGGTTGCAAAGATACATTCTACATAATAACTTCCCACAAGATTATCCCACAAAAATTTTCTCACACAAAATCCAAAATTACCATAATCTGGAAATTCAGGTGTGACGAGGAAGATTTGTTATACCTGTCAGGGGCCGGTTGCTCAAAGCTATGTTAGCCTAACAGCTATAGGTAGATGGCTTTGCGACACGAGAAAGAAATTGATGTCAGGCCATAATAGAAATGGATTGTTACGTGACGTCTTCTATCTGGCCGCTACGTTAGCGCAGCTTAGAACAACCGGGCCAGATGCACATATCAAATCCAATTGATATACCTTATAGCGAAATAAAAGATAAGTCGCGTAATTAAAAGTTTCAAGGATTTGTTTATAGCCAATAATCACGAAACCCGAATTTCTGCAATTAGTAATTCAACAGAAACAAAAGGCTGTCACTCAATCAGTCTTTCTTTAAATAAGGCACTGACACAGACGCCCAACCCGATAAATGAATCTATACATTTTATAAATCGGCATCTCATTGTCAGTGTAGATGTAGAGAAAGAAATACAGCCTTTACTTGGGTGAGATTTGGGACCGCTCTATCGACGGCGTCTTTATCTCAGTCGGTAGAGGGTTGGCCCTGTTAGCCAAAGCTCCCGGATTTGATTCCCGGAGCAGGCACGTCAAATTTTCCTTCTCTGCATTTTAAAAAATATAGAATGTGCAAAGTTTGTAAAATAATATAATACAACGGCGTAGATGTTTTTTTTCTCCGAGATTCCCTCCCGGTTTTTTCATCATACTGAAAGTGGAAAAGTGGAGAATCCGTCGATATATACTAGCAGGTTAAACAAAATATCTTTGAGTACGACCTTAAACATCAACCAACCAACAGAATCAAACAAACATGTAATTGGTAGGGCTGGACAGTTGCGCATGGACTTTTTAAACCCCATTCGCCGCCCACACGGTCCGAGTCTAAATTGCTCATTCCAGATCAATTCCTGGTCTAAATCTTGTACTGGGGTAGGGACATAATCTGCTATTGGCTCAATCTGGATTTTCAACAACCGGTCCCATTACGTGGAGAGCTAGACCGCTCGATATAGGGTAACAAATTTATGCAATGGACTGGGATAAAGGCGCAACTGCGCATGCCGATTTTAATCACGTTATCATTTAAACGCATAAGCATAGATTTGTATACCTTAGTTTCAATCCAAACATTCAGTCCTGTCGTGGGTCAATAGGATAAGCGGTGGACTTCGTAATTGAAAATTTTCTGTTTTTGGGGGTCACGGGTCACGTGCCAACTTTTTTTTCTGATATATTTTTTGTTTGTTTCTTGTCCGGTTTCCGACTTAGGGTTAATTATAATTTAGTGACATAATTTTTTATTTATAATTATGTTTTATGAACCAAGATTGCTGAAAGTCGTCATGCGCAGTTGCCTACCTCATCCCAGTTCATTGTATTAATCCTCTACCGACTTTAAAAGGAGAGACCACTTTTTATCAGTGCTACTTATAACACTCATGGTTTACTGCGGTGAAATTGAAAGGTACATGAAAGAGGTACCGGTAGATAACAGTCTGATTAAAATCAGACCTACATTAGCTCCCCGATATTTTATTGTCGCGATGTAGGTCTGACCACAAACC